>CP049709.1:21446334-21506273 GCA_004148225.2 Heterodera glycines | reverse complement strand
TTCTGACGAGGTTGAAAAATAATCCCCCCGTCTCTATTAAAGGCCCTATCTCCAATTATCCCCCGGGGGATTAAATAGAATTTATTTAAAAAATTATTACAGCAATTTTTTTAAAATAACAACGAAAGAAACAGTAAAATGCTAACAAATCAAAAATTCATCGTCATCTCCAACTCCATCCAGCTCTACATCACCGTCATCTTCAGAAAGGCCGGCTTCCTCTTGATCATTTCGTCCATCTTTCACTGTTTCAGTTGCTCTAAATTCGCGCAAAAATTTGATCCCGATCGGTCCAATTGCTGCGTTCGGCTTGAAGCAAGCAATTTTTTCGTCTCCTGTTCCGTCCAATGGCGTTGTCAATCCACAGACTAAAAATTCAGGCATTTTTCTTTTTTCCTTTCAACTGACCCTCAAATGATTTGATGATAACTTCTTTGGAAATCTCCTGCCATGATCGGTAGATCCAGTCAAGTACCACGTGAAGCGCTGGTGCCTTCGGGTTGCCCGCCGATGTGAACTCCTTTTCCGCCTCATTGGACATCCAAATGTTGTAAAAATGTCGAATTCGCTCCTTTAACGGCTTATTCCACGAGACATCGGGAGCCTAGGGAAGAAAAATTAATTTAATTGAGATAGGTATATGACTTAGCACCTGGATGAATTTGGTGCAGCCGCCAGGGACAAACACTGTTTCCACTCCCAAGCCCTTCACCACCTTTGTCGTTCTCTCGCTCTTGTGGCTGCCAAACGCATCCCAAACCAAGAGGCGTTCGCCAACGAAGAGCTTTGCGCCGATTATTTTGTGCAAGTAGTCTTCCGTTGTGTCATCATTCATCCACACCGAACCCGCGAAATTGATCACCAATTTCCCAGCAAATTGATTGACAATTTGAGGCACCGGTCGCTTTCTGTTGAGCAGCACATACGGCTTGAGTTTTTTTTGTCCGTTGTTTCGAGCTGTAAGGCACACCGTCACCCTCATTTCCTCATGTCCTGTGGTCACAACTGTCACCTAATTTGTTAGAATAGGTTTATTTTAATCCAATAAAACTTACATCCTTTGCGCCTTTATTGTCAATACATCGGTTGTCCGGGCAATCGAACCAAACAGCTGTCTCGTCCATTGCAAAGATCCCGCCGGGAAAATTGTTCTTCGCCTTTCGCCTTTGTTCAACAAAATTGATGAATTTTGCCACCGCTTCTGCATAGTTGGACGGCGGTTTCTGGCAAACTGATGTCTTCTTGCGCAGCACAAAATTGTGCCTTTTCAGAAATTTCTGCAGCCATCCAAGTGATGCCTGAACAAAAATTTTATTTTAGCAGCATACCAAATTTCTCACCTTAATGTCAGTGTCTATGAATAGTGAAGCCGCCATTCGTCGAATGATGTTCCTTGACACAGGCAGTTTATTTTTTCGTTTTTCAGTGATCCATTCGGCCATTGCAATGTCGATGTCCGGGCGTTGAACTGGGCGACCGGCTCCACCAAGTCTCATGCGCTTCCCCCCATTCGGTGTCATGCTAAAATTTTTGGTCACAAAAAATATTAAAATGTCACGTACATTTGATTTCTCAGTTTGTTTTCATGTGCCATCCAGTTCTTGATCTGTTTCCTGTCCACTTTGAACTTTCTTGCTGCTGAATGTATGGAGTTCTTTTGCGCCCACTCGACTGCATCCAGTTTTTTCGTCGCATCGTTATTCCTGTGGCGCTTCTTGTCTTTTGCCTGCGTGCCTTCATTCTCTTCGTTTTGCGGTTCGTAGTCATCATTTTCTGAGCCTTCTGCTATCGGTGCATTTCCTTCGTTTACGCAGTTGTGGCATACGACCATTCCGCCGAAGCCTTCATTCTCAACTCCACCAGAATCGCCACAGAATGTGTGACACGGCAATTTACAGACAGAACAGTTGTGGCTTCCTCCATAAATTGCTTTACAAACACAGCAAAAAGATTCCATTGCTAAAATGAAAACAAATGTGCTAAAATGTTACGTCAGTAATAGAGCCGTGATTTTAGTGAAAAAACTTTTTTGCTTTTATTTTGATAAAGGAGCTCAAAAAAGCATGTCAGCATTGAATTTTCGATTTTGAGGCCACAAAAATCAGACTTTAAGGCTCCTCGCCAAAATAATTAAAATTTTGGCGTAATGTCACTATTTTTTCAGTATTTTATTAACTTACCTACCTATTCCGAGATTTTTCATTACTAAAAGTCGCGGCCCTAGTCATTAAAAATCTGTCGAAAAATAATCCCCCCGTCTCCATTAAAGGCCCTGTCTCCAATTATGTCCCCCTTTCTGAGGAGGTTGAAAAATAATCCCCCCGGGGCCTTAATTAGAGCAAATACGGTAAATAATATTTTGGCTTCCCAATTTATGAAAAGTCTCACAAAAAAGTTTAAAATTTAAGCATAAATTTAATATTTGTCAATACTTCTTTATTCATTTAATGTTACATAAAGTAATAAATTTAAAAAACATATAAACCCTTTTACACTTTGGTTGAATGATTTTTTGTTATGAAATAATCAAATTGATATAATGTATTATCAAACTCAGTCCCGATAGTTTTTTTGTAAAAGAAAAATAAGAAATGAATTTTAATAATTTCCTTTGTGTAAATTAAAATAATATAATAAAAACCTTATAAAAAGAGTAAAAGGTTATTATACAATTAAAAAATTTATGAGATTGGGTTCGTGTCCTGAGGGCTTGCAGCGAATTAGCTTCCATTTTGCTGTGGCGAAACTTGAATTACATTTAAATTTTGTTTAAATATTATTGGAAATTGGTCTCGAAAGGCTTTCCAATATTCCGTGCTAAAATAAAAATATCAATTAATTATTTAATTTAAAAAAACCTCGTAAAATATAAAATGGGTCCATTCGATGCGGCGCCAATGTTCAACAGAATTGCAGTGATTACTTGCAGAAACCAAGCAGTGATCGGAGAGGCAATTAATTGATTGATCAGAGTAATAAAACATACACAGATTAAATAGCCTCAAACATTCACTGTGATGATACAACAAAGAGCTCGAAAAACACGATGATTAATCGATTTGGCCGAGGGCAAACCTAAATTAGGATTAATTATTTTTAATGATGTAATTAAGCTTAAGCAACCCGTCATTTAAATTTTATCACCATTCCAACAAGCAAATAAATAATTAAAGTCATTATGATGATCAGCAAAATAATAATTAAACGGGAGATTGACACAAACTAAATAATTTTTTATTATTTTTTATGTCATTTAATTTACCCTGAAAAAATCAACAAAGCAACCGGTGACCATCTGGTCACCGTGAAACTACATTTCACCAAAAATTAATACAATCAGTCGGTCAAACCCAGTGAAAAGCATTGAAGTGTAAATTGCACCTGGCAAATAATTTATTCAATTATAAAATTAAAATGTTAAATTAATTACCAAAAACAAATGCTGCGCTAAATATAATTTTTGTTGCCAAGCGATACTCAATTAAACTTTGTCCAGAAAAAGCGACGTAAACGAACAAAAAATGGCCAGATTGTTGAAGAATTTCAAAAAAGGAGCAAACGAAGAAAATTTTTCGGTTTATTTCGATTTTTCGGTTTTTTTTTGAATTTGTTTATTTTTTTTCAAAAAAGCAATAAACTATTCTATTAATAGAAAAAGCAAAAATTCCCTGAATAAAATTGTAGAGCTATTTAAACTCTATTGAATGGTGTACTAAAGGTTTGGAAAATGATAGAAAAGGCAGCCAAAAAACATGTGTTTGCTCCTTGATTCTAAAAAAACCACAAAGATTAGTTTTAGCTATTTGGTGTCTTTTTTGGCGTTTTTTCCCGAAAAATTCCATTAAAAAATCGGAAAAATACACCCCTAAGAAATGATCTAAAAAAATTCAGAGAATATACCTTTATGAATTGAACGCCAAAATTCATTTTTTTTCTTGATAAAAAATTTTAGGTTTAAAAATTTCCTTATTGAAAAACATTATAAAATTGAATTATCAATAAATCAGCAAAATTTAGTTTTTTGGTTAGTTTTTACGTGTTTTGCTCCCTAAAAATCATTAATAAAAAAAATTTAAATGCCTTTTTTCATGCCTTTTTCGGGATTTTTGTGCCTTTTTCAGTGCCATTTTGCGCTTTTTGGTGCCTTAATTGTGAGCTCTAGCCATAACTTTAGGGCCGGCGGTGCTGATAAGCGCCGCCGGGAAATTTTTTTGTAATTTTAATGCTATTTGTTAGCAGATTTTGTCTAAAAATACCAAATTTTGAGATTTTGGGCTAATTTTTTAAGAAAAGCTAGCTTTTTGGGGGGTCGGCGATGCCGATAGGCGCCGCCGGAGGAAAATTTTAAGAATTTGTAGAACGGTTTTGGTTAAAAAACCGAAAAAAACCGAAACCGAAAAAAACCGAAAAACTCAAAAATTTCTCGGTCTTTTTTGAGATGTTGCGAACAATTGAGCCCATGGCACAATTAGATATTTTGGTACAACCATTGCACCAAGTCGGAACAAAAAACAACCCATGTATTTGATATCGTAGTCAAATACAGTCGGGTTTTTGAATTTTCGACAATTAAAAAATGATTTTTTAGAATGAGAATTTATATCCTTTTTAATGTATATTTAATGTTTCTTTTCCGTTTTGGAACCAATTTAATTATGATACAAAAAATGAAGTGATTAAATACGGGTGTTTTTTCATACATTTTATTATCATCTCAATAATATTTGGAAGGTACTTACGAGAAAAAATATATTTAAAAATGGGATTTTTCATGCAGTTCACAAACAAATCACAGTGAAAAAATTGTTTGAAAAATTTCCCCCAAATTACAAAAATTTCTTTTATATGATCATATAAATAGTTAAAATTACCAAGCCAAATCATAGGAATGAATAGAACTTTTGCTGCCAGGCAACAAGCAATGAAATTCTGGCGCCAGAATAATTGGCCATAATTATTATTACTTGAATTTAATGCCCAAATGATGGATGGTAAGTTTCAACAATTCACCTGCCAATTAATTACCGAAATTACACGTTTTTCTCCAATAATGAAATGTCATTTTTTCTGTTTTATGAATGTTAATCATATGCACCCAAAATGAACAAATGAACTCTAGAAAGAATTTGTATGACAATAATTGTTTAAAAATTAAATAATTCTTAAAAATTTTTGCATTTTTTCTATATACATATTGTTGGACTCGGCTATCGGTGCTATTACATTAGTCAAAAATCATTAAATGAGAATATTTTTTCATGTAACTTGCTATGACATTAGTCAAAAACCATTAAATGAGAATATTTTTTCATGTAACTTTGCTCAAAAGCAACTAAATTTTAATTCCTTAAATCATTCGATAGCCCTAGATGTTTTCTATTATCATGCAAAATCTCAAAAGTTTCATTAATTTCAAGAAAGTTATGACCATAAATGTTGTAAAAAACTTGGTTTTTGAAGCTTCTCAAGTCATAACTTTTTTTAAATTTAACGAAACTTATTGAAATTTTGTAGGCAAATAGAAAACACCTCGGCTACTTATCTCCTGGCAACAATAACATCAGTGCAGGTGGCCAATTGTTTCAAAAACGCCAACAATTCAACTATTTAGTGGTGCTAATTGGCATGCCAATTCGTTGCAATTAACAAGCAATTAGAAGGAAAAAATGCAAATTTTGTCATTTATGTATAAATAAACGGCAGCTTAAAATGTTAGAAAAAAAGTTATGTCTGAGGGTAAATTTTTATAAAATCGGCACTGAATTTGACTTTGGCGCAGCATTTTTGACCTACACCGGTGCACCTAAGCTTATTGTCAATGGCAATCGTCTATGTAAAAATTCTAATATTTTTTATTCGATCTTTTAAAATCAATCCATCCGCCGTTCATTTGCTAAAACGCAGAAGTGTACAATGTATATTAAGGCAATGAAAAGCAAAAATTGTGACATGCCTCGCATGTATTATAAGTACGACTAATTGTCCAATGCTCTTTGATTATGTAAAGGGTGGGTCGTCACGTGACGACCTACCCCCTTCCATCAAAAAAAAGGATACGACCCACCCCCAAAAAATAAGAGAACTCCCGTAAGGATGAATTCAGAATGAAATGTGATTAATACTGAGTAGTGAGACAAAATGGGTGCCTTTTTATACGGGTCGGTCAGCCAAGTGGGCGTGGCCTAGCATCAGTTAAAACAATATCATTAAGTAAAGGGTGGGTCGTCAAGGATACGACCCACCCCCTCCATCAAGGAGGCACGACCCACCCCTAGACTCCTGTAATTTTGCATAAAAACAAGTCAAAAAAAAGTTTAAAAAATAGAACTGCGAGCGGCACCAGTGAATCATAGTGAAATCAATGGCCAAGGTGACTGGCCAACGATAATGTCGTTTCTGCGCACAATTGCACAGAGAAGGCTTTACGCCGCACCGTTCCCGCCGCCCCAAAGTGTGAGCGAAAGGATCCCTTTGTATATAAGGAGGTATAATTTGATGAAAAAATGTGATGGGTTGAAAGGGAGGGCAGGGACAGTGGGCAATTTCCCTCCCACTAGTTCACTCACTCGGCCGAGACTGTCTTCTTTTGCCAACATTCTCTTAACTATTTCGCATGCTTTTCCTCCCTCTCAATGCACTATTTTCCTCCTCCACTTTTCCGGTAAAGGGTGGGTCGTCACGTGACGACCTACCCCCTTTCATCAAAAAAAAGACACGACCCACACCCGAGAACAAAATGAAAAGCAAAAATGAAATAAAAATATCGGTATGTTTTTTTGAACCCATGAAAATGTTGTTGTGAACCAATAACAAGAAATGCAAAAAAAAAAGTATGAAATTATGTTATTCCGCGAAAATAATTTTAAAATGAACGACATTTAATTAAAGTTTGTAATCCAAATTTTTTGCCGTTGCTTCATTGGGCTGTCATCATGACAATTGCACCTATGAGATTTGATTGAAGACGATTGGTAATGCATTTATTTACCCAATAAAATTTTAAAATTAAAATTAATTCTTTAAGAATGTGTTCATGGGCAAGAACTCATCGTTGGGTCACGCATGCTTTTCAACGCAAAGGGACAACTGCAAACAAATGCAAAAAACATTGTGTCCTGCTGTTTCAAATTGTGTCCGTTGAATTTGTTAAACAGCGGTGCTTGCGGTGCCATTCTCCGCTCGTCCACCTTTTGCGTCACCAAATTGAACGACATGTGCCCGGCATAATTAGCAATTGCCTAAAGAACGGAAGAACTAATTGTGGGAAAAACCCCTATTGGGATGTTGTTAACTACTAATTAATATTAATTAATCTATGATTAAATCCATGTGTTTGGTTGAATCGTTTTTTTAATGAAAATTTTCAACAAAAAACTACCCATAACTTTGGCACAAAACTAACTAAAATTTTAATTTTTGATATCATTCGATTGCTGTAAGAATTCTCTATAAGCCTGCATGACTTAAAAAAATTTAATTCCGTGAAATGAGACGTTCTCGTCCATTTTCTTCTTCTTATCTGCGTCAGCTGCTGCTCGGATGAAGGCTGCAGATTTGGTCACTTCCAGTGCCTGCTTTTTCCTCTCTCTTCTTTTTCGCTTCTCTGCTGCTGCTGCTGCTGGGTGGGGACCAGAGCGTTTGGGCCCACGTTTTTGGGCCCCGGGGTCGTTTGGGCCCCCGTTTTTGGGCCCCGGGGTCGTTTGGGCCCCAACCCAAAAATAGAAAAATGTGCTTTTTTTAAAAATTAAGATTCTAAAAACTAAGCCTGAGGGATCCCTCGCCACTTGGCATAAGTTAGGTTTAATTAACATTCGCTCATCTTTGAGGGAAAAACTATGGGGCCACTAATTTTTATAATCCAAAAAATTATTTTCATAAAACAAATGTATAGTGAAGTTTTTATTAAATTCATTTCTTTCACCCGACAAAATTAATGAAATTAATCATTAATTAAAAATGAAATAATTCATTATGTCTTCGAGTTAATTATTCTCAACAATTATTAAAACCTGTTTCTATGTTTAAGACGAAAAAAAGGTTTTAATTCTTTATTTTGACAAATACTTTCATATAAAAACACCCAAAAATTAACAATAAAAAAAGAAATTTTATTAATTAAATTATAAATTTATTAGACCTAATAGATTTGGTTGCTCTAATGAAACTACTAATCACCATTATTATCCTCATATTATTTGTCCAAAGTTCAGAATTTGTCATCAAACTGCAGGCAAATGACTTTAAATCGAAGGCATGTTGAAAAGAAAAACTAAAATTTAAAAGTAATTAATAAATTTATTATAGCAATTTTTTCCAAACTGAATTCGGATTATAGTTATTGCTTTTACATTGAAATTTCGATTTAAGATTGTAAATTTTATTTGAATAATGACACATTTTCCGGGTTTTTAATCCCTACCAATCCAAAGACTCCGCCGTGGAAAATTTAGGAGCTATGGCAGGGTTTGGAAACAAAGTTTGTCGAAAAAATCATCCTTATTTGGATTTTTTGGCCCGGCCTTGCCGTTAAGGGCACCTAGGAAAAAAATTGAAAAATTATGTCAAAAAAGGACAATTTTAAAAAACAGACTGCTTAACATACTCCATAATTTTGATGCTAATTTTATGTGAAAATAGTCTATAATTACAGGCATGTTTCGACCTTTTCATGCCTTATGGAGGCCATTCGCTTGTTGCCCGCTGCAAAGACTGTGTCAAATACAGTTGTGAGCAAAAGTGTGTGTACAGTATCGAGGGATGCCAACGCTGCATCAGAGGGAACTGTGCCAATATCGGAATGGCCAACAGTTTTGGGACGTTTTGAAGAAATTTTCAAAAATTTATTTAATATTTAAAAATGAATAAACATATAAAAATTTAGATCCTTCCTTTGAGAATTTTTTATCGTATGTAATTAAATGAATTCCCAATATGCATACCTATTAAACATATGTTTTTATGTGCTATCAGAAGTAAATACATACATTTGTTTTACGTCGTTATCTTCAAATTCCGTCCGCCCACAATTTTAAAATGATATTTATTGGGTTGATGAAAAAGTTCTGACCCTTTAAGCACTTCAACATTAAACAATTTTTTATTTCACAAAAAAACAAATGTTCAATCAATGATGTACTCACCTTTTTGATCAATGATCCTCCCCAACGTTCGGGCAACATTTCAATCCCCTTTTTATAAAACTGATCATTTTTCGATCCAAAAAAGTCATCCAATGCATTTTCGACCTCGTTTTGATCAGCAAATTCTTTCCCTCTCAAGAAGTGCTCCATAGATCGAAACAGATAGTAGTCACACGGGCTGATGTCTGGGCTGTATGGTGGATGAGGAAGAACCGCCCATCGAAGTTTCTCAATTTTTTGTTGCGTTGAGAACGCAACATGTGGGCGTGCATTGTCATGGAGAAGGAGCACGCCGCCGCGGAATTTTGCAGAAAATGGAGGACGACGTATTTACATAAAATTGACATCCCTAAAATTACATTTTCCGAATTAAATTTCCATTTTAAAAATCACATGAAAATTAGCATTTTTTCGCACATTTATAGGGCGGGTAGCTGGATGAAGGCGCAAAGCGTCTGTCTTAAAGTTTAGTTGGGAAATAATTGCCTTAACAATATAAAAAAATGCAATTATGATCTTTATTCTCGCCTCGAGAACAGTCTCGGGTTTCTGGTTCTCGTCTTGTTGAGTCATGGTCTCGAGTGTGTTTTGAGGCCAAGTCTCGGTCTTGGTACCGTCTCTCGAGCAGTTTTAAAGCATTATCAAATCATTTTTTCTACAGAAACCAAGGTGATGCAGTACTGACTGAATATGATCAGAAATTCGTCAACACTTTGCGTCTCAATGTGCAGGAAGGCCGAGACTTTGGGTACATTCTTGTCGTTTTGGCCAACCAACACAAAGATGTTTTGTCAGGCCTTCAGCAAAAATCTGATTAATTTTTCGCTGTGATTCTTTCTTTCTCCATTTCCCCCCGTATTTCTGTGACATCGTAAAATTTAGGAATATTTGAACAAATAAACTATCTGAAATCTAATGTAAAGCTTTTTCTTTCATAAAATTTTTTAAGTATAACAAATATCGCGCCTTAAAATTGTGGGAAATTGCAATTCTCATTCGGAGAAAAGGAAAGTAAAAAGTTGTGTGACATTAATGCAAAACCTTTTTATTTCAAATTTTTATTTCATCAATTTTTTTACAATGAATAAAAACATGAATTTTTTATTTTAATTGGCATCTCATTGATTAGCTCTCTCTACTGCTAAATACCAGGAAGAATTTGTTGATTTATTGCTTAAAAGTATTTTGCCAGGAATATTGGCACTGGTCTCCGTTTTGTTCAATTTTTCGTTAATTTTGGATACTTTTACCAAAATGTGAGTCTTTAAAATTTTAAATTTAATTCATTTTTGATTTTTAAGAAAGGATCACAAAGTGTGTAATTGGCTGTTAGCCTTCGATTCGTTTTGCCAATTGGTTTTCGCGCTCCTTTCCTTGTCAATTTTTTGGCCCAGATTTTACAGTACACCACAGTTGATTACCGTATCTGTGCTGGCACTCTTATGATGTAACTTTGGCATCGTATGCCTCATTTTTGGCATTTTTTTTATCTCTACCGAACGATTATTAATTGTTATGTTTCCAATTAAGTAATATTTTTTAAACTAATTTAATTATTTATCATTTTTTAGAATGAATTGGGTCAAAAATACAATTCGACGATTTTAAAATCAATTTTTATTCGCACAAAATAAATTAAAAACAATTAAAGTACCGCATTTGAAATTAATCGTCGTACCATTTTAGCTGAATAACTCTCTGCAGAAAACTCATAATATCGGTCAGTTCATCAATCTATTATTCCAATTAATTAACTAATTTATTTTTTAATTAATTTTCCAATTTTTCTCACCACTTTGTCCCTGGGTTTGCCCGCCCCATGGCCCGCGTCGGTTTCAACGCGGACAATCACCGGCTTTCGTTGGGTTAATTTCACCTCCGGCTTCTTCAAGTAATGATAGAGTTGTGCGGCATATTTTAGCGTATGACTTGGCACCACCCGGTCATCATGGTCGGCAGTCCTTTAGAAATTAAAATAATTAATAATAAAATTATAATTTTTAATAGCAAATGCATTAAAAAGCAAAAAATTAAATAGTAAATTTCCAATTAGTTAATGTAAATTTATTTAATAATTTTTTTTTCTAAATGCATGAATGTATATAGAACAACATCTAAGCCATTTGACCAGAAAAATTTTAAAGAGGCGACAAACAATTTTCCTTTAACAATTTCTTAACAGATTTTTTGCATGTTTTCAATTTATGCCAAAAATAAGTTCAAAAAAATTTGATTTTTTTTATTATTTTCTTCAAAATTAATGAATTTAGCTTTATTTGGTATTTTTTTTTCTTCAAAAAGGATTTGTGACACCTTATTTAGCGATTCACGGGATCTCTAGCTTAAATTTAACGAAATTGACGAAATTTTGTGAAATTTTACCCCAATTTTATAAAACTTATGTGCATGTTTTTTACTTTTTCAATGCCTTTTTTAATTTTTTCGTGCCTATAAAATTACATGCCCTAATTAATCATTTATATTTTTTAAAGAAAAATTTAAGTTTTTTAATAAAACACATAAGCAGTGTTGCGGGCCATTGAGTGCCACGAGACAATCGTATGTTGTGCAATGGTGAATATCTTTAAAAATGAAAATTATTTTTTATTATTTTTCATAAATAACAATTACTTGTAAATGTATTCAAATTCCTCCGGCTTCTCCGGGTCACCGTATTCGTTCATCCAATAACTGCCCACAGTAAACTTGTGGAATCGGAGCATGTCCATCACCCTAACAAATGAATCATATTAACTATCATTAACAAATAATCATTTTTATGTTTGAATAAAATTAAAATTAGCAATAAAATGAATTTAAAATTATTGTTATTTATTTTAAATGGGAAATTAATTGTATTTTTGAATACATTACCCAACTTGGTTGATCACGGCACCAAAAAGTTCTGGCCTCTGTTGTGAGCATGCGGCAACTAAAAGCCCACCGTTGGAGCCACCTTGGATGGCTAACCTTAAAATTTATGGCCGATATTTTTTTTGTTGTTGCTAATTATAGGGTTTACAGCGGCGACAAAAGTCAAGGAAAATTAAGGGAAAAATGCTTCTCTTTTTAAAGGCTGCAATTTCCTTTTTTCAACTTACATTTCATGTATTGCTATAGAAACCAAGGAATGTTCTTGCATTTTGAATAATCGACCAAATTTTGATGGATTCCATAATCTTTTGAAATGCCTTCGATTTCGCAATTTTTCCATTATGTCATTTGAAATGCCCTTATTATTCAGTTGAAAACGAGCTCAGACGGCTTATGAACAGAAAAAAAGCCATTCTAAAATGATGATGAAAAAGAAATTCAAAAATTTGCCACGAAATCCATCCATGAGTTTTTTATTTTAGCACATATAAATCTGCTCCCTGGTTCTTAATTCATTAGTGGTTACCGTTAATGCATTGATTCAATTAAGCCAACTTTTCTTGACAAAATAAAATTCCCACTTCCTCGGGCTCGTGTATTTTTGCTCAATGAGAAACTCGGCAGCACCAATGAAATCGTCAAACACGTTCTGCTTGTGCGAACGGGCACCACATTCGTGCCAACGCTCGCCGTATTCGCCGCCACCGCGAATGTTCGCAATTGCGACAACGCCGTGGAAGTGCTAAGGCGGGTGGTCAATTAAAAGCTTGGCATCCAAATAATCAAAATTATAATTTTAAACACTTGACTTTTGCTTTAAAATAAAGTTAACTTTTTTTTAATGTCTTTTCAAAAATCATAGATAAATTAATAAGTGATTACAATTTTAAAAAATTCAATTTAATATCTGTCTGTCATATTTAAAAAAATAATTATAAACCAATTAAATGATGAAATATTTACACATTAAGATTCCAAAATAAAACGCTACTCGAACGACTATTTTTGAAATAATAAATTCTTTAATGAATTTCGCAATAGGTTTTAAAATTTATTCAAAAGTTTATGCATTTCATATTTTGTTATTAATTATAAAATATAATTTCTTTTATTACTTTTACGAAAATATTGCGGTGTGAAGAATAACTGGGTAACAACGGAATGCTTAATTTAATAATTTATTTCCATGATGGGAAATTGAAATCCCAAGATAAACTGACTTGAAGCCACCATAACCGTAAAGAAGTGCCGGGTTTGAACCATCGCGTTTTGTATCATTCCGACTTATAATGAAAACCGGCACCTTTAAAAATGTGTGAATTTGAACCAAAAATTAAAATAATTAGCGCGCCGTTTTTAGTTTGGCACGAAAAAAGCATGATTCGCCTAAGATGACTTTTTATAATGACTATTTTTGCCTGTTTTTGGCTATTATGACGAAATTTCTAGGTCACTTTTTATTTTAGATGTTCGAAATCATGGTAAACTCAAAATCAGACGAATTATTTAAATGACAATTTAATACCTTTGTACCGTCGCGACTGTGGAAAAACTCCTGGCTTACTGTAACGCCGGTCAAATTGACGCCACGCCATTCGTCACTGTGTCGTATCTTTAACAAATTTGACTATTGTGGCACCATCCGCCATTTTGAAATTTTATATAAAAGCCATTTATTCGTTTTTGCACAGAGTAACATGTAACCGAATTTGAACCAAAAATAAAATATTTAAATTAATTTAAATAGCTGTTTTTTTTTTGGTTTTGCCTGTTCCAATTGAAGCATTGATGTTTTCTCGACGAGTGAAAAATCAGCACGGAAAAAAGTGGGTGGCTCCAAAAATGAGTTGAAGCTGAAAAATGCCTCCACATCATCTCGATCGCCATAGCATTGGCTGACAGTGCCAATGCCCAATGGAATTCTTAAAATTAAATTTAAATTCATCAAAAATTATGAAAAATCTTTTTTTTAATATTAAATTTAATTCATTTACAAAAAATCCGCACCCTCGTGATAATAAAAGAAGACCTTTTTAATTCATGATCAGTATCCAAGTAAAAAAAAAAATAATATTTTTAATCCCGAAATCCTAACGATGACTAACCAATTTGAAATGTACGGCTTTTTTGTTTTCAGTACCTGTAAATTAGTTTTCCAGTCGCATAATGATGAACATAAAGATATGTCTAAATTGTTCTATAATTAATTATCTATTAATCGAAGAAAAAAATAATAATAATAGTGCATATTAATGTGATAAATTTAGTGGAATTTTGTACAAATTTAAATAATATATTTAAATTAAAAAAAGGGATATATATTTAAATTTATCCCGCCCCCCTTTAAAGGGCTCAAATTGGCCAAAATTTTGCCACCTTCACATCCTCAATGTACACAACAAGCAATTTGTCGCCAGCAACCGGCACCACCGAGTCCAATGTCCTCTCGGGATCTTCCGCGATCACTGTGTCCCAGTGGGCACAGCCCAAAATTGCGGTTGACATACCAATTCTGATCAGTTTTCGATTGGGCGCGGTGTGATCAGTCAATACTACATCGAATAAAAATAAATTTTTCGAAAAAAGAATTTTATTCATTTATTTTTTTGTTTACCCAATGCCGATTCTGATTCATGGTCGTAGTCAAGAATCTTAATGTCAAAAATAATTAATGTACATAAAATTTTTGCAAGGTAAAAAATAATAATTAAAGGACTGTACAAATGGTTTTGTAGACAAAAGATTTAATTTCCAAAAAATTAAGGTTAAAAAAATAAATTAAATATTTATTATGCATAAATCTTTGCAACATAAAAATTTTAAATTATAATTTTGTGTTCTACAAAGATTTTGTCCCCCGCCAAAAAATAAATAAATTTAAAATAGCAGAAAAAGAAAAACCAATAATATACGGACATAAATCAAAGATTAAAGTCCTGCAAAAAAAAAATAATTATTTTCGAAAAGACCAATAAACAAATATTAAAAATAACGATTAATTACTTTGAAATTAATTAAAATTTTTAATTTATCAAAATAGGCGAAATAAAATTTAAATGATAAAATTGGGCAATTTGCCAAAAATATTTCAATATAAAGATTTAGGTGAGACTAAAAATTGTTTCAACCGATATTTTACAAGAATTAATTTTTTTAATATGCTTACAATGAAAAATGCCCGCGTATCATGGATAAGCAACGACAGTGCCGGCTTTCGTTGAATTTTGTTGTCAATTGCTTTCAAATCCAAATAGTACACGGTATTGGCACTGTCCTTGTCGTAGACGTACACGAACAAAAAGCGACCATCACGCGACACAGAACCAGAACTTTTTTTTGATGAAAAAATATCAATTTATTCTGTTTTAATGAACCCTATTCGTTCTTGGCCATTTCTTTTTTTTTGTTTTTATATTTATGTTGGAGTGCATACAGCGCGTAGTCAGACAGTTCCTATACATATAACACATAAAAAATAATCGGTGTAAAAATGAATTGGCCATAAACGAATCGTATTTCTACCAATTTTAATTCGTGAAAGGCATTTTCCCCTATTTGTTTTATTTCTTATTAAGCTAATTTAAAATTAATTAATTAACATTTTGTATGTGCGATCTCTTTTTTGTTTTATGCCGACATAAATTAATAATTGAAAATGGCACATTACAGTAATTAATTCCAAAATTTTATTTTATTTTCATTTTTTCTACTTCCTTATTTATTTCTTTATCTTGTTTTAAAATAATATAATACAAAATTTTTTTTAATAATTATTAAATTATTTTAATTATGCCTCACATTGAAAGTGTTGGGTCGTCGAGTTCACGAAAATCCGCAATGAGCACGTCCTTGTCAGCTTTTGTGCCCATTCTATGGTAGAACAATGAGTGAAATTCGTCCTTGGTCACATGCGTCTCATTTGTGGCCCGCTTTCGTTGAGCATATTTCTGGGAATTATTTATTAAAATTAATAAAACAAAATAATATAATAATACAAAAATTTAATTTTTATTATTATAATTTGTATTTACCGAGTAGAAAATGCCTTTGTTATTGGGCATCCATGCCAGCGAACTTTGCTTCACATTTCGAATTTTGTCCGGCAAGTCATTGCCTTTTACATCACGGAACTAATTAATTAAGAAAATATTTATAAATTTAAATATTATTTTTGTTATTTTATATTATTTTTGTAAAACAAATTTAAATTCGAAATTATTAACTTTTCTATTAGTAATTTTTTATTTATCATAAGACAATGTTTTTAAAGACAAAAAGCTTTCTCCAATTAAAAGAGATGTACCAAATCAGACAAGGATTTTATAAATTTTCGATTTGTGTTCTCTCATCAAAAATAACTACCGTTCGATTTTAATACTAAAATTGCATAATTTTTTTTTAATTTTCTTGCCCGTATTGTGCTCAAATCGCTGCCCTTTTCGGCCACGGTGTACGCCATAATTTGGCCATCCCGGGTGAACGCGCTTTGCACAATTGCCGCTGTTCCGTCCGGCGAGAATTGGTTGGGGTCCAAAAACAATTCCTTTTCACCCGACAATGTCCGCTGGCGATAAATGTCACTGAATTTTTTGGTATATAATTTGTTTAACTCTCATCTCAATATCTGACCATCACAATCCATGATTATTAGAAAACATTCATTTCTCCTTTAATGTATTTGGGGCCAAGAAAACCCCAATAAATGATTAATTTAATATATGTTAAAAATTTTCTCAAATATTAAGAACCGATTAATGATTTCTTTTTAATAAAAATTGCCTTTGTTTTTGAGTGCCCTCACTGTACGCATAATAATAATAGTCGCCATGTTTGGTGATGCATCCGTACGCCTTTTGGTCGAACAGCTGCTTCATCCTGTCATAATGGAAAAGCCTAACCACCCCCACAATTTTTTTTGGCCAATTTTTGATCAAAATTTCATCGCTTTGGCAATTTTCACCATCACCAACTTGTTGCGGAATTGTGCACGGAAGAATGCCTTTTCCAGAAATGGACGTGACAAATCATTCATCTCCGCGACAAATTGTTTTGTTTCTGGCCGGTCCGGGTCCTCCATCCAACGGTATGGGTCCATAACCTACGGTAGATATAGTAAAATAGAGGAATAATGGCGGAATTAGCTGCTTGCCAATTCGAATATTTTCAGAGAGCTAAAATAGGAAAATATTAATTTTATTTATTAAAAAATTAACAATCAAAGTTTGGTTTTTAACTCCTTTTTAATTGAGTCCCTAAGGACCTTATAAGTACGAAATATTTAATTTTGTTTTTGAATTTGTGAATATATACTATTTTTGTGAATTTGCTATTAAAATTTATTGCACACCTTTTGTCCACAAATACGCTCAACAACTGACTCATTTCTCCGCGCAGATGGATAATCGTCCGGATGAATATCAATGTTAAATGATTCACTTAATTATTATTTTTTGAATAAAAAATTTTAATTAAAATAATCAAAAATGTTTAAATTAATTTAGCATTTAAAATTGCGAAATATATTATAAAATACGACATAAAGAAGAAATGTTGATAGAATTTTATGATTTCTAGACACAATAGCTTATATATTTTCCCACCAATAAGCATCTTCAGGCGAAAATATTGGTGCAGCCTTCTTCTCCACATTGCTCCCATTTTGTGCTGTTAATTGTTGGTCGCCGTCATTAATTAGCGATTTTGTCGGCAACAAATGCTTCTCTTTTTTCAGTTGAAAATGGTGCCAAAATTTCTGATTTGGCGTAATGAAATAATTAATGAGATGAATAAATTAATTAATTACCTTTTGTTCTTTTAATGACCATTCCCCTCGTTTTTGCGCATGAGTAAACACAAAATGGGCTGACAATGAGCAGAAACAAAACAGAAACGGCAATAGAAACATTTTTATAATTGCTTATTTTAGATGAAAAATTAAAAATATTATTTAAATGAAAATTATTCCATTTTGCATTTTATACCAAATCATTTTTAGTTAAATAGTTTGACTAAAATTAAATTTTCATTCACTTTATAGCGAACATTTAAATATATAATTGAAATTTTAAAAATTTTAAAGTAAAAATTTGAGAAGAAATTTTTCGCTTTAAATTTAGATGACAAAATCGGATTGCATCAAAATTTATCTCAAAAATTAACTGCGTGTCGTCGTCCATTCGTCCGTCCATCGGCTATTAATTCGATTATGTAATTGACCCTTTCATTACGCGGTGCCCACAAGTCTTAATTTGATGGCTCAAGAGGGTCACGCTCGTCGTCGGCTTCCTTTAGAGTGGGGTCGATTAAGCTAATGAGCAAATATATCAAAATCAACGAGTGCATACCCCCGCTAATTATAGAAATTTTTTTTCAAATAATTCAATTATTTGCTAAAGTAGATTTTTCAAGTAGCAATAAAAGTTTTGAGAACATAAAAGAATTCAATTAAAATAAGTCAGCGCAAAAATTTCACAACTTCTACGCGCGGGAAAAATTTCAATGTAGCGAAATGGGACAGGTGCCATTCGATTTTTTCTACATTTTGAACCGTGAAAAAAAGAATAGCCAATTCAACGGTTCCAATCACAAATTCAACGAATGTTGTCAACAAATTAGCAAGCGGTGGAACAACGGATGAATGACCGAAGTGCGTGCTAACAAAATCAAATTGGCAATGGACAACGGAATGCCAAACAAATAGATGAACAGCTTAACGGCATCGCAAAGGAACTGAAGGAATGGTTCAAAATCAGTTAATGTTGTTGTCATTTTATTTTCGGTAGACATTTTTAATTGGTGTTTTAATGGAATTAAACAAAACGATTTAGCTAAAAATGATTGGTCACAAATACAGGAAAAGCTATTAAGATTTATTCATTATTAATTTTGAATAAAAAAAGGGAAAAAAAATTTTTTTTTTACAAAATTTACACATTATGACATTTAAATTATTGTCATATAAGACAAAAAATTCTGCCAAAAGCATTTCAATAAATTAATTTAAGCTTTGTTTGTGAACATGCAATAATAAAAATTTCTGAAAATATGTACTTAAAATTGTTCAAATGATAAAAATGGGAAAATTGTTGCTAAAAAGTTTAATAATTCACTTGGTATAACGAATAAAAATTTATTTCATTTTCAATTTCGTGAAAAAGATTATCGAAAATTGTGTTACTCTTCAACATGCAATAATAAATTTTTCTATAGACAATTTTTTAATTAATATTGAGAAATTCAAACAAATGCATTAATTAATAAATTGACATGTGCGTGCATTTTCAAAGTGGGTAAATCATAGTGCTATTCGAGACCAAAAATTTCCCGAGACTTGAGACTCGAGACCGAGACTCGACCCGAGACCGAGACCGACCCGAGACCGAAAACCCCGAGACCGAGACCCAAAAAACCCGAGACTCGAGACTTTTTTCAAAAAATTTTCCTATTCGCTTAAAAATCGTTAAAAACATTTTTTGACTCTATTCTTAACTAAATTTTGGTTTTTTTTAAATTTTGATTCAATTTGGTACAATTTTTATCATTTCAAAAACGCACGTAAAAAAATTCATTAAAATTTAAGTGCAATTTGTTAACTATTTAGTCCAAAAAATGAAAATATTTTACGAATTTAATTGTTAAAATTATGATTGAATTCCCACCGAAAAATGAATAATTTTGAAAAATTAGAAGAAAAACAACTACTTGGAGGGGAATTACTTTTTTTAAAATTTTTATTTCTTAAAAATTATGAAAAATTACTAGTACGTTTGAAATAATTGCATTTATTCAACTGAAAAATTATGAATCAGGTGCCGATAGGCGCCGCCGGGAAAAATTTAGAAAATTTGAGTGTTATTTGTTAACAGATTTCACCAAAAAATTACCAAAATTTGGCATTTTGAGCTAATAAAATTAATGGTTTTAGGCGACGCTGAGTAAAAGTGCAAATTTTAGCCTATTTATTAATTAAACCATAATTATCATAATATGGATTTTTTTTTTGATTTAAATTTAAAAAAGCACTAAAAATTTATTTTGAATTTTCCGTTGAAAAATGGGTGCTGGCGGTGCCGATAGGCGTTGGGTGCCGGCGGTGCCGATAGGCGCCGCTGGAGAAAATTTGAAATTTTAGTGCACTTTGTTAATAGATTTAGTCTCCAAAAATGACAATATTTTTGATTTTAAATGTTAAAAAAAAAAAAAGAAATTTAATTTATTTTAAAAGGAATGGAAGCAAAATTTTTGATTATTAAAATTATTATGCTGCTAATTGCCAAGAATTGTACACAAATGGCCAACTCAAAAATAAGAAAAAATGAATTAACGGTGAAAATTATCCCAAGCCTGGTTGAAGACGATGCACACACCTACCATATGCTGGCCTACTGTACTGGCAAAAGGGGACTAATTTACACAGAAAATGGTTGCTCAAAAGGAATTCAACTTCCAACGGCCAAGAATAATTGGCGGCATGTCTTTGATGAAGTTGCCAAATTAGAGTTTAATGACACACAGCAATGTGTTGCGTACAACATTCACATTTGGTTAAAACTGAAAGAAGACCAACATTGGGTTTCATGGGTATATTTTTAAATGTAATGAACAAATAAAATAGAACATTGAAATAGTCTATATTAGAGTAAAGCGGTACCGGCAACTTTCACTTTAACCGGTACTGATACTGACCGTACTGGAAAAACGGTACAGATACCCGTAAAAATCTATAATTTTCAGAAAAATTTTGTATGGAATTTGACCACTTTTTAACAATTTTTCTCATCGGAAAAATTAACAAAATCTTTGGGAAATTTGAGTGAAGAAAGCCTTGAAAGGGGTGCCTAGAAGGAAATGAAAATTTTCATAAAAAAAAACAATTTTCCTTTAACAATTTCTTAACAGATTTTTCATAGAAAATAATAGCAAAAGAAAAAGAAATAATATTATTTAAAAATTAGCCAAATGATTTTTGAAATTTCTTTCCCTTTTCCTAATTTTCATGAAAAATTTTAACTTGGATTCCCATTCTTACCAGTGCAATTTTTAAAGATCAACTCACCGGTTAGTACCAGTATTCTCCGGTACTGGTACCGCTTACTTTAACTTTATATTTTTAAATGGAAAATTAAATGAATTCTTAAATTATTTTAATTTGTTTTCAAATAAATTTATTTTCAGCCAACATCATATAACAGTGAAATTGAAAACAACCTGTTGAATCATCGAGTTTTGTTCGGGAACCATTTCTATCTGACCATCAGTCCAGAAATGGACAGTAACAGTGAGCACTTTTACAGTATCCAAGTGTACTGTGAGGAAAAAACAGTTGAAAATCAGCAGCACCAACAGATGGTTGATGGCAAAACAGGACCGACAAATTCGGACAAAAACTGGTCCATTGTCGGAGACAATTTCTTTGGGAATTCCAAGCCGATGCACGAATGATTTCAGCATTGAAATGGTGAGTTGGCTGGATGTCCTTTCCATTTGCCTACTTCTGGCCATTTTGAGTAAGCGTCGACCAAAACCAGGTATGTTTGGCCGTCAGCACACGGGCCGGCGAAATCAATGTGAATTCGCTCAAAAACTCCGTTTGCTGCTTTCCATGGCTGAAGATTCGCTTTTGTAGGATTTTTGGCTAGTCGGCTTTTTGCCAGTAAAAGTAAAAAAGATGAGCTTATATATAAAATTTTCATCAAAAATATAAAAAAAAAATTTTTTTTTTTGCGTGGTTCTGTCGAAATAATTTTTTATAGTTTTGATTTTCCACAAAAATTTTCCCGGTGAACTCTTCAACACCACCGGACTCCTCCGTTCCCCAGAAGTTTTGCACAGCAAAAAAAAAGGTGTGAAAAGCAAAAAGGTCGCTGCTTCACCCATTTTTGATGGATTCCATAATCTTTTGAAATGCCTTCGATTTCGCAATTTTTCCATTATGTCATTTGAAATGCCCTTATTATTCAGTTGAAAA
The DNA here is from genome assembly GCA_004148225.2 of Heterodera glycines. Lineage (NCBI taxonomy): Eukaryota > Metazoa > Nematoda > Chromadorea > Rhabditida > Heteroderidae > Heterodera > Heterodera glycines. The sequence goes on along the minus strand of CP049709.1, from coordinate 21,484,292 downwards.
CGAGCTCAGACGGCTTATGAACAGAAAAATTACCTGGCCAGCTGTTTTTCCTGATTTTATTTTGACAGCTAAATACTCTATATTCTATCTTTTACTTGAGATAATCCATAATGTTTTTCATCTGACTTTTTTTTTAGCTCAATTTAGATCGTTTATCTTAGTTTTAGTATTTTGTTTGTTAACTCTTTTTTTTGTTGTTCAATAATAAAAAAGTTCGTCTTGATAATAGAGGAGTTAATGACATAAGGGATATAAACATGAAAATAGACTTTTTATCAAATCGAGTGCATGGTTAGTGCTCTATTTCAAAGGGGATATATTTTTTATTAATGATTATAGATTATTTATTTATTTTTTCTCCTTCCATGCTGTACGGACGGGCATTTAGCAGAAATTTTACTAATTAACCACAAAATTTATTGTTTATTTTTTCGGAATTAGAGAATGGCATTAAACCCAAATTTGATTACACGCGGACTTAAGCATTCTTAAAAGTCTATAATTTAAGCCAAGCGGTCCGCCACTTTTGAATTATGTGTGTAAGTCAAATGGGAACAGTGAAAGAAGGCACATTTCGTTTCTTAACCAATTTGATTTGCAAATTGTGCCGACAATTCCAAAAGATGACGACAGCATTTATTACGTGGAGACACAATGCCATAATAAGGGAAATGAACATCAAACATTCAAATCGGTGACAAGTGGCAGCATTAAAATTGTTTTGCACAAATTTGCTTGTAAATCGTACGACATTATGGCACGAAAAGTGCCGAAAAATTGGACCCAGCAAATTGAATTGGTAATGTGATTTATATAAAATTAAAAATTTATAAAAAAAAATAGAGGCAATCGCAAGATTTCTTAATTGCATTTATATTTTTCGAAATTTAATTGACTGATTTTTATAATTATGCTAATTTAATAATTTGTTCTTTTGCTTTAAAGTATAAATATGCAATTCGTCAAATAAAAGATGCCACCGAATTAAATGTCAATATTGATAATGGATATGTGTACATTTTTGATTATGAAACACTGGTCCGGACAAACCGCAGATGGAGAAACGCTGGGCCTTCATCGGTAATCTTTAATGTTTATTTTAATAAAATTTCGTTTTGCTATCCATTAACGAAAGCGGTTTTAATAACTCTTAATTGTTCTAATTTGGTAACCTTGAAAAGTTGGTATTTGCGTTAATTTTTCTTTATGATTTTTTTTTCGTTTTTGTAAAATTTTGCCTATTTTAAGAATGTCAATCTTTTTGATTTGAACGTGGAAGATTATGTTGCATCAGATTATGATAAAATGGAAGAGGAAGACAGAAAAGAAACGGAATTAAATAAAGCAAGAATGGATGAAACGGATGATGATTGTTTTTACTATTTCAATTAAATTTGTATCTTTTTCATACCTTTCCTAAATGAATAATTTTAGGATAAAATGGTAAAAAAAAAATTAATCTTTGGTTAATATTTTTTTTACTAAAAGCATTGGTCACATTCACAAAAAAAAATTGGCAAATAAAAAAAGCTTTTGCTTCTGTGGCTTCATCTCCTACGCTTGCTTCTGAATGTTAAGTGTTGTTTTGGCGGCCGATCAGTGCCTCCCCGTTGATCAATCCCCGAGTGCGTCACGAACCGCCTACCATCATGGTAAAATAACCATGTTAAATGACTACGTGGTTGCTCATTTGCTACTAGTGGTAAACAAGCGAGGGTAATACAAAAAATTAAAAAGTTCAACCCAATTAAGAAAATGAATGAGGCGTTAAAAGGCTGAAAAATGCGAGAAATAACAAAATGATGAGGTAGAATAGGGCCATCCACGGCACAATACAGTGCACAGAATAGCGGCTTAAATAAATGTGCCAATTAGTGCTCGTCAAGGTAAAAAATTTTCACAGTCACAATCCGGCAATTAATTTCAAATAAACATAAATGTGAAAAAGTAACTTTTCATGCGATATGATAAATGCACGGACAATAATTATACAGCCATGATCATATATGTGTGTGTATGACCGACCACTTGCTTAATGATACCTGCATTGAGAAAAGTATGAGCAACAAATTATTAAATATGTAATTAAAAATTTGAACAAAAATTCTTTTCTTCAATTCGTCATTTTCTATTGTATCTTAATTCAAGATTTTTGTCCTTAATTGAAAAATTTATCTTCCTCATAATGACCTCTTTGAACAACAACAATACGGTGGTCAAATGAATGTTAAAAATAATGTTTTTAAATTTTTTCAAAATTATTTTAGTTCTATTTGACATTCAAAGATGTCAATCCGAGTTTGGCACTGATCTCAGTTGCGCTGCAATTGTTGGAATCATCGCTCTGCTCGTGATCGTTTTCAATGTTTCTGTCATTTTTGTAATAGTTAAGACAAAGTGGGTAAAAAATTGAAATCACAACAATTTTTTTTACCAAAATCTATTTAAAAAAAATTTTAATTAGGGCATTCCGTGACCCCATCAATTACCTCACTTTGCTCATTTTTTGAATTGCTTCATCAACAAGTGGTAATCTTAAAAACTAATTAAGTGTAATATAAAAAGTTACTTTTCCGTAAAACTTTCGCATTTCGACAGTAAAATTTAAAATTTAAGTTTTGATTTTTGTAAAATTTAAATTTTAATAATTTTACAGGTGGGATTTATCCGACAATGTTTTTCACTGGAATTGACAGACTTTATGTCGTAATTTTTGATGAAATGTAAGAAAAAAATAGCTTATTTAATTTTTTGATTACCATTTTTTAGGCAAAACAAACAGAAAATCCAACTGTATTTGGCTACGATAACATCTGTTTGTGTTGCTTTCTCTTTAGAATTATGTTTTGAATTCTACCGAAATATGTTTTTGTATGGCGATCAGAAGATGACTGGTTCGATCGGGGATTTTTTCAAGGCATTTTTTCATGAATTTTTCATACACCAAATTAAAAAAAAAAAGATTTTTTTTTGGTCCAAACATTCCTATGTACTATAAATCAGTACTGTGATTTGTCCTTATTTCTAAGATTTGTCCAAAATAGAAAAATACGCATTAAAAGGCCATCCTGGAATTTTCAAGCGAAGCTCTAAAAAAGTTGGCTTTGCAAAACCCTTGTCGGGGAGTAAATAATCATAATTATCGAAAAAAATACAATTTTTTTTCTTTAATAAAAAAGTCTAAGAAACATTTAAAGACATTTCATACGATTTGGAGTGCAATAAACCGTGATCGGAAAATGCGTCAGTGTTTCTTAAAAAAGAGATACAGAAGTATGGTGATGAAACATTTTATGCATGAATTGTTACGGGAACAAACATAAGTAATCCATATAAAGTATGCTTATGTTTTATAAATTTGAAAATTTTCAAAATTTGTATGTTTTTAATATTTCTAAATAATAAATTGAAAAATTCATAATTAGGGGTCAAATACGTCTGAGACAACTTTAAGAAGACTTAATTTTTTCCTTGTTAGTCAAATCAAATAAATTTGAAAAATTAATGCTTGAAAACTGCAGAAATGATACTTTAGTATATTTTTATTTTTAACTGTTTTCGTATGAGTTTCGGTTAGCTGATAATCAGGGAACTGATTTATATGTGCTAAAAAACGCCAAATGTGTACGTACATATATATGTGCCAAAAAAACCTCCAAAATATGTTAAAAACCCCAAAAAAGGCCAAAATATGTGCCAAAAATTTGAAAAAAAACTGCTCAAAAAATAAGTGAATTTCTCAAAAATAGTCTCATTTTTTATCAATTTCGCTAGCATAATAATAAAAATGGATGTAAGAGTTGATGGTGCCGGTGAGCCGGTGCCGAACTCTAGGGGTAGCCGCATGGCTTGTTCCGAGTTGATAGTCGAAATTATTGTCCCAAGTGCAGCTAAAATTTAAATTTTTGGAAACTAAACTTTTCATAAATAATATTTATTCATTTTTTATTTCTGCTATGCTTTTTTTTATAATTTTGATAAATCTTTTAATCCGCACCAAACCCGCAGCAAAATTCTAATGTAATGTCAATTTTAATGTGGATCCGAAATTTTATAAAAATTTACAAAAATTTTTAAATTAATATTAAATGTTTAGGTATGCCATCTGCTGATCGGATAAATTGCCGGGCGTTTCCGAGCACTTTTTTGCATCATCTCATCTCTGTGAATATCGGTGGCTAAAAATGACTTATTTGGTGTTAGAGCCAATTTTTTTTAAAGAAAAATTAAAGTTTAAAAAAAAATTATTTAAAATTTGATATTCAAAAATGACAATCGCTTTAATAAATTTTGTCTCAAAAAATGCGCGGCGCGCCGCGCATCAAAAATCCCGCGGTCGCGCATATCGGATTCAAATTGCCGCGGTCGCGAATGGCGGAAAAAAACGCACGCCGCGAATCGTCGCGTCCCACCCCTGATCCATAATCATTCAGTTGTTTTTCCCCAGCGACTAGTTATTTTTTGAACAGATTTCAATTAATTCTTCCATTTTCTCTAAACATTTTATCATACAAAATATGGAGCCGTTTGGGGTTCGGTGAAAAATGATTAATTAAAATGATTTAAAATTTAATATTTTAACAATTTCCTCACGTTATAATGAATAGCTCAATAAATAAACCGATTAACGAGTTCATAACAAAAGCAAATCTAACGCAAAAAAATAATATGGAAAGCCAAAATAACCCCAAAATAATATGGTTGTTTCGTGGCTTGGACACTTTGTGGGGGCGCCCAACTGCGGAATTAGCTGCTTGCCAATTCGAATATTTTCAGAGAGCTAAAATAGGAAAATATTAATTTTATTTATTAAAAAATTAGCAATCAAAGTTTGGTTTTTAACTCCTTTTTAATTGAGTCCCTAAGGACCTTATAAGTACGATTTTTTTTTAACCGGTGAACGGGACTTAACATGAACCCAAGAACCAGACATTTTCTGACAATTTTTGGGGAAAAATATATAAGAAAATTAAATTTTTAAGAATATTTTATTTTTATAAATCAAAATAAACTGCATATGACAAAGTGCAAAATAACAGAGCAAGCTTTAAGAGTCCTACAATACTGATAACTAGGGTTCGAAGTTGTATGATTTTGCTTATTTTTTCTGCGCATATGCTATCGAGAAAGGGGCTCAAAAATAGCATTTCTAAGTTAAAATTTTTAGATTTGGTTAAGGTTTTTAGTGCATATAAAAGCATATTTTGGGGTTTTTGAGAATAAATGCATATTTTGCCATTTTTGGGATTTGAAAGCATATTTGATCATTTTTTGTAAATTTTCACAAGAAAAATGCAAAAAAAGCGAAAAATAAACCCCCTAATGATCGACTTTTTAAAATTTTTTAGAAAATACACACCAAAAACCGTAAAATATTGAGCTTTTTGTATGAACTTTTGAAAAAAATTATTTATATAAAAAATGTAATTTTGTTTTAGCATATAATAAAAATTTAAAAATTCAATAATTTTGCAATTTAAAAAATGCTCCTTATCCCTTGTTTTGGTCTTTTCAAAGTCAACACAATTTTTGGCATTTTATTGAAGGTTAAAAGCCATTTTGGGTAATTTTTATGCATATTTTAGTGCATATTTGGGCATTTTTCCGGTTTTTAGGGCATATTTGGGGGATTTTTAGTGCATATTTTATGCGCATATTTGGCATTTTTTTAGTGCATACAACTTTGAACCCTACTGATAACATACTAACGGATTTTACCAATGAAAGTATTACAACTTAAATTAATTTTAAATTGTAAAAAAAAAACTGATCGGCGATAAAGCAAGCCTTGAAAATAAAATTCATTGAGATTTTTTAAAATTTTATTAAATTATTTGATCAACAGTAATGTATGAACCAAGCACACTGCTGTCTTCATATTTTATTTGAAATTTGGAAGAGCTGTACTGATGATCCAACTCTTCCATTCATTTATAAAAATTAGTTTTTTCAAGAATCCTCATTTTATCATACATATTTTATTCTTTTCGATACAAATAAAATAATCTAATTTCATTAAATTTAATTTTTCTTTCTATTTTTTTCAAATGTTTTACCTGATATCTCACTGAAAGATTATTATGTGTTGTGTTTCCTTCGTTATTTCGCAACATTTTTTGATAAATTTTTATGTTATAGAGAGACAATTGGTAGAAAATAGCCAATTCAACGGTTCCAATCACAAATTCAACGAATGTTGTCAACAAATTAGCAAGCGGTGGAACAACGGATGAATGACCGAAGTGCGTGCTAACAAAATCAAATTGGCAATGGACAACGGAATGCCAAACAAATAGATGAACAGCTTAACGGCATCGCAAAGGAACTGAAGGAATGGTTCAAAATCAGTTAATGTTGTTGTCATTTTATTTTCGGTAGACATTTTTAATTGGTGTTTTAATGGAATTAAACAAAACGATTTAGCTAAAAATGATTGGTCACAAATACAGGAAAAGCTATTAAGATTTATTCATTATTAATTTTGAATAAAAAAAGGGAAAAAAAAATTTTTTTTTACAAAATTTACACATTATGACATTTAAATTATTGTCATATAAGACAAAAAATTCTGCCAATTAGCATTCAATAAATTAATTTAAGCTTTGTTTGTGAACATGCAATAATAAAAATTTCTGAAAATATGTACTTAAAATTGTTCAAATGATAAAAATGGGAAAATTGTTGCTAAAAAGTTTAATAATTCACTTGGTATAACGAATAAAAATTTATTTCATTTTCAATTTCGTGAAAAAGATTATCGAAAATTGTGTTACTCTTCAACATGCAATAATAAATTTTTCTATAGACAATTTTTTAATTAATATTGAGAAATTCAAACAAATGCATTAATTAATAAATTGACATTTGCGTGCATTTTCAAATTGAAAATACTCACATGCACAGAAAATATAAAAACCTTATGGAGAGAGGTAATTTAAATATTAAAAATTAAGAAAATTCACTTTTATAGGGGTTTCAAAAAGCCGAAGAATTTGACATTGCAACAGTGGCAGAAACAGATACGGAAGAATCTTTAACATATAATTACCCTACCTTTGACTCAATTAGGCGACTCTATTCTTAACTAAATTTTGGAGCAAAAACAATTTTGATTCAATTTGGTACAATTTTTATCATTTCAAAAACGCACAAAAAAAAATTCATTAAAATTTAAGTGCAATTTGTTAACTATTTAGTCTAATGAGAAGTTGTTGAATATAGTAATCCTAATTTCCAAAAAATGAGCATATATTATTTTTAGTTAGGTAATTTATCGAAATAGAGATGAAGGAATTGTAATATTTGCTACAAAAACAGCAACACAAGCAGTTGAAAATTGCCAAATTTTGGTAGTCGATGGGACATTCGAAGTTGCCCCTAAACCTTTCACTCAGCTATATATTGTTCACGGATTGGTAATTAGATTTATTTTTCGTAAATTTAAAACTCTTATAGTTTGGCGATGGCACTTTATCGGCTGAAAATGGCGAATGGATACCATTAGCGTTTGCTTTAATGGAGAAACGGTTTTTGCCTTTGGCTAACTTTTTAAAAATTTTTTTAGCACAACTGTTTCTTATAACATTGTTTGGCGAGAAATTAAGCTTTTATGGAAAACTAAAAATTTATTTTGAATTTTCCGTTGAAAAATGGGTGCTGGCGGTGCCGATAGGCGTTGGGTGCCGGCGGTGCCGATAGGCGCCGCTGGAGAAAATTTGAAATTTTAGTGCACTTTGTTAATAGATTTAGTCTCCAAAAATGACAATATTTTAGGATTTTAAATGTTAAAATTTTGATTGAATTCCTATCGAAAAAGGAATAATTTTGAAAAATTAGAAGAACAAAAAATTAATTGGAGGGAACTGATCCAACGCTAAAATGAAGAAAATACCCAAGAGAACAACCCACCGGACCACACCTACGAGTAAACAAACTGAAGCAAAAATTACCAAAAATATATTAATTTTAAATTTGCAAAAAGCCAATCATTAGGGGTCTAAAAAAGTCAAGAATTTGAATTTTTTAAATCGAGACCGAGACTTGAAATTATTATTATTATGTAATATTTAAATGTGCCTTATGAGTAGAAATGATATTTATAGTTGCTAATAACTGCCAAGCTAGTTAGTGTAAATCAGCGAATTGTACTTTGGCATTAAATGAAATTAAATCGAGGTTGCGGAAAACTTTGAAATTTAGGGTGTGTATCGTAAAATTTTATCCAAAAAACAACAAATTAAGCCAAATCAGTATTGAGTAGGGTTCGGACCCGTGGGCGGGGTGGCTTTTCGCGGGGGCGGGGGATGGCGGAGGTCAGAGACGCGGGGGGGGGACGGGGGCACGATAATTTCGCCCCCGCGGGGACGGGGGCGGGGTTTGATTTGAATTAACTCCAAAAAATTTCACAAAAAATTTTGTCTAAAGAATTACCAAATTTTAGAGATTTTTGGCTAATTTTTAAGAAAAAATAGGTTTTTTTGGGGGGGGGGGCGGCGGTACCGATAGGCGCCTGGCGAATTTTGAAATTTAAGCTATTTCTAACAGATGTTTACAAAAAAAATAAGATTTTTACGATAAATTTTTGCTTTTATAATATATTAAATTATCATGATTTACTCAAGCAAAATTGGAACTCAGATTTGTAACATATTTTCTTGTGGCACATTTTTCAAAAAAAAAAAACTTGGTGAATGTGCGAGCGTAGAGGTCCTGGAGTTTTTGTTTTTCGGGATGGACAAGTGTCATTCTTGTGCGCATGCGTCGGCCAAGGAAAAGTTCGTCTAGCGAATGACCGTTGAGTGCCGTGTTTGGTGTCGTGCGATACGCCAAAAGCACTTTTTGAAGCCAATCTTTGCCTTCTTGACGGCATTTTTTCATTGACCTTTTAAAAATGTCGACAAACCGTTCAGCGGCCCCATTCGACATTGGGTGGAACGGCGGCGTGAAGGTGTGTTTTATGTCGAATTCTTTGCAGAATTGTGCAAATTCGGCGGATCGAAATTGGCTTCCATTGTCGGAGACAATTTCTTTGGGAATTCCAAGCCGATGCACGAATGATTTCAGCATTGAAATGGTGAGTTGGCTGGATGTCCTTTCCATTTGCCATACTTCTGGCCATTTTGAGTAAGCGTCGACCAAAACCAGGTATGTTTGGCCGTCAGCACACGGGCCGGCGAAATCAATGTGAATTCGCTCAAAAACTCCGTTTGCTGCTTTCCATGGCTAAAGATTCGCTTTTGTAGGATTTTTGGCTGCTGAGTGACATTCCTCGCATTGCTTCACCAGTCGTTCAATTTCGGAGTCAATTCCGGGCCAGTAAACATGGTTCCTGGCAATGGCTTTCATGCGCACAATGCCAGGATGCGCGAAATGCAATGATTTGAGGATGTTGTTCCGGAGCGTCGAAGGGATTATAATTCGTTCACCGTAGGCGAGACATCCTTCGATTTCGGATATTTGTGCCTTTTTTGGAAGAAAAGGAGACAATTTAATGTCGTCAAATTTTTGCGGCCATCCTTGTTTGGTGAAGGCACTGATTTGTTGTAAAATTTCGTCTTTTGCTGTTTCATCCGCTATTATTTTTGCGGTGATCGGGAGTTGCTCTATTTTCGCCTCAAACACAAAATTAACACAGCAATCAGTATCGTTGCAGATATTTGCGATGAGAATGTCTTCTGATGGCCTTGGGTAATTAGCGATGAGCCTCGAAAGTACGTCGGCATTTCCGAATGCTTTTGTGTTGACGTATTTAATATCAAATTCGTAATTTGACAAAATTAACGCCCAGCGCTGAAGTCGGCTGGCTGAATATATTGGAATGCCTTTTGTTGATCCGAAGATGGCCAGTAGGGGCTTGTGATCGGTCAACAGAATGAATTTTCTGCCGTAGAGCATGCGGTGAAATTTTTGTACCGCAAAAACCAATCCTAAAGCCTCTTTTTCGATTTGGCTGTAATTTTGTTGCGCAGCCGTGAAAGTGCATGATGCGTGTTCAATGACACGTTCACTTTTGTCGGGAAATTGATGGCTGATTGTTGCACCAATTCCTCCTTTTGAAGCATCAGCGGCCACAATGATCGGCAATTTGGGGTCGAAATGCGTCAGCAATAAATCCGAAAGCATAATTTCTTTAGCTTTTTCGAAGGATTTTTGTTGATCAGTTTCCCAATTCCACGGTACATCCTTTTTAAGCAATTCATCTAATGGGCTTCTTATTTCGCGCATTTGTTTGATGAATTTGCCGTAGTATGTGAGTGCTCCAAGGAAAGACCGTAGAGTTGACTTGTCGTGTGGCGCTGGCATTTTTCGAATAGCCTCGGCTCTTGATGGGTCCGGGCGAATGCCATTTTCAGAAATTATGTGGCCAAGGAAAATGGTTTCTTTTTGTAGAAAACTGCACTTTTCCTGTTGAATTCGGAAACCAAATTGTTTGATTTTGTCAAAAACTTTGGTAATTGTTTTGACGTGTTGGTCGAGAGTTGTGTTGGCGATAATCACATCATCGAGATAGACAAATGCACCATTGATGGGTGTAATTATTTTGTCCATCAAACTTTGAAAAATTGCGGGCGCTGATTTTATGCCGAATGGTAAACGCTGGCATTGGAAAAGTCCGCGGTGTGTGTTGATTGTACACAGCTTTTTAGACTCCTCAGACAATTCCAATTGCAGATAAGCGTCGCGCAAATCGAGACGAGAAAAATGTTTTGAGCCTGCGATTGCATTGTAAATGTCCTCTGGACGTGGCAGCGGATGGCGGTGAAGCTCAAGTGCATCGTTTAATCCCGTGGAAAAATCGATACACACGCGTGTTTTGCCATTCCTCTTTTTAACTGCCAGAATTGGCGCGGCCCAATGGCTAAATTCAATCGGCTTTATTGCCTCCATTTTCAAAAGACGGTCAATTTCGGCATTTACGTCGTCCAAAGCCCCGTGTGGCACTGGTCTTGCCTTGCAGTAGATAGGTTTGGCACCGTTTTTCAGAATGAGATTGGCCTTGAATTTGGTGCAGTGACCTAATTCTGGGCTGAAGACATCGGAATGTGTTGTTTTGAGCGCCGAAATTAATGTCTCCGTGTTTTTGATTTCGTTTATTTTCGTTGAAATTGTATTGATTTTTGGATGAAGATTTGGGTGCATAATCTCTTTCGGAATCACTTCCAAAGCTTCAATCCATGGCATGCCCAATAAATTATGGGTAATTTCGGGATTTGAACATTAACATTTCGACGATATGCCATGTTTCTACGAATTCAGTTAATGATGCCAATGTGGCAATTTGCTTATTTACCCTTTTCGAAAATGCACCTGCCAATTTTGACGATGAAATTTTGCATTTAAGATTGTTAATTAGAAATTTGTCAAACGAAGGATAATTTGCAGTGCGTGAACGGTAATTACAATTTTTAATTATGGACAAAAAGACAGGTACAAAAAGGCAATCACATAAAAAATAAATTAAAATTTTTTAAAATATTTTTTGAGATCCATTTCGCCCAATTCCGAAGCCCTGACCCGAACTCGAACAAAATCCAATTTTACAAAAACGATAATATTTTTTGGTTTTCGAGAATAAATTGATATGCTGAAACTTCGTTTATATTTTTAATATTATGTTTTGCCACTAAAAAGAAAAAATGTATTAAAAAAAAAAGTTCATAAAATGTTTAAAAATGGTAAAAACCAAACTTATTGTCCGCACTTTTATTAAAACTCTGTCAAAATCTAATTGAAAATGAATGCGTTAACTAAATTCACTAATTACATTTTGATAAAATGCAATGCTCCTACGAAGTGTCAGTTAATGCCAAATTGGCAAATTCGCTAATTTACTTAGAAAATGCACATGCCAATATTGAGTGGAATAATTTGTCGGAGTTTCTCAATATTAATTAAATGTTATAGGTAGGGTTATAATTTGTATGATTTTGCATATTTTTTCTGCACATATGCTATGAAGAAAGGGGCTCAAAAATAGCATTTCTGCTTTTTAGTGCATATAAAAGCATATTTTGGGGATTTTTGAGAATAAGTGCATATTTGGCCATTTTTGCGTTTTTAGAGCATATTTCGGTCATTTTTGGCAAATTTCATAAGAAAAATGCAATAAAAATTAAAAATACACCCCTACTGATCGACTTTTTTAGAATTTTTTTTAAAATACACCCTTAAAATCGAAAATTTTTTAAATTTTTGTAAGAACTTTTGAAAAAAATTAATTTATATAAAAACATAATTTTTTTTAGCATATAATTGTGTACCAACAATTTATTAATAATCAAATAAAAATAAATGCACAAAATGGTGAGGTCGGAGGAGTGCAGCGGCGGAGGAGAACAAAATAATAAATAAATGTCCAATGCGAATGAATGGAGCGGAGAGCCATGAGTGAGGGAATGGGCACCCTTATAAAGACGCGGGGTCAGAGAAATGTGGAGGAGATAGGCAGAGAGGGAGACAATGGAAATAGTGTAAGACAGAGAAAGGGGAAGGGGAAAAGTCAATAACAGTGATGAGGTGTAAGTGATCTTTGATCCTATCCAACGGATATTGGCTCGACTTTTCAGTGCCGATGATTTTGCGCACTTACTTCCTCCCCTTTACACACTACTTTGGTTCTTATCGGCACTACAATGCTGCCGTTTTGGTCTTTTTGCAATGTGAGTTGGACGTCGATAGGTTAAAAATTAAGGACTACAACTAAACGCTGACCCACAAATTGTCCAAGCCACGAATTGTCCAAGCACGAATTGTCCAAGCCACGAATTGTCCAAGCCACGTTTTGTCCAAGCCACGAATTGTCCAAGCCACGAATTGTCCAAAAGAGTAAAAACCCACGAATTGTCCAAAGTCTAAAAAGCTCATAAAAAGCCGGAAAATGGGTCTATTTTAGGGTTTTCGGGGTCGCTGAATACCAATACGACATTTATATAGCCCCTTGCCTAACCCTAGACCCAAATATAAAGATTAAATAGCAAAAAAATATTCAAAGCTCTTACAAAGAGTGCTGATCAAAATTCGAACAAGTTTAGGGCTCCTATGTGATCCGAATTCCCTCTATAGACCCACCCTCAGCTTCACACATTGAAAAAAATAATTTTATTAAACATTCAATAAAATTCATTACGGGACATGGACAATTGAATCATCAAAATTTTCAAATCCTTCAATTTTCCTGCATATCCCTCAATTTGAGAGTGCCGGCGGAATTGGAAAATGTGGTGCCGAACGATTTCGTCCTCCCATGCTGTAAATGAATCTTTTTATTGAGTTTAAACGGTTTAATTGATTAAAGAATTCTGCCTGAAGGCGCTATCGAAGTCGATAGCGGACTCAACAAATATTGAACAAGCTGCTCACGTGGACTCACAGTGGTTGGCCATGTAAGAGTTGATGGTGCCGGTGAGCCGGTGCCGAACTCTAGGGGTAGCCGCATGGCTTGTTCCGAGTTGATAGTCGAAATTATTGTCCCAAGTGCAGCTAAAATTTAAATTTTTGGAAACTAAACGCATAAATTTAAACAAACAATGGTTGCCGATGGGTGAAAAATTGAGTCGATTATCTCAAAATGCGTCAACACCATCCAACATCTGGCGCTGTGTCAAGCCGATATATGTTCGAGAGAAGTAAAGGAAGAACATTTGCGTTCCAGGAGAAGACGGCCAAGATAATTGAGAAAAAATCGATTTGTGCATCTTCAGCGATTTCCTGAGTGGTGTGTGAATCTAAATCCTGAATAGTTTGGAAATAAATTTTTTGCGGCGCTTCTAACATACCTTTCAACCATAGACAATCTCACCCAAAATTGGTTTTTCCGCGCTCAAAGGTCATTGTTGAAAGTTCAGCCTCGTTCAAAGTCTGTTGTTCAACATTGTCGGAAGTTATCACGGCATGCAGTTCGTCAATCTCCACTCCAAAATTTACGGCCTCCTCAGTTGGGTTTGAAATGCTGACAAACAAAGCTTCTTCCGACTTTTTTGTAGACTTTCAAGTTTATTACGAATCATTTGTTCAATTAATGAATAGCAAAATCTGAAGACAAAAAAAGCACATATTTTTAATCAAATTTGGAGATTTTTCTTATTCGGGTGGGTCTAGGGTTAGGCAAGGGGCTATATAAATGTCGTATTGGTATTCAGCGACCCCGAAAACCCTAAAATAGACCCATTTTCCGGCTTTTTATGAGCTTTTTAGACTTTGGACAATTCGTGGGTTTTTACTCTTTTGGACAATTCGTGGCTTGGACAAAACGTGGCTTGGACAATTCGTGGCTTGGACAATTCGTGGCTTGGACAATTCGTGGCTTGGACACTTTGTGGGGGCGCCCAACTAAAATATGTGTGTGAAACGAATAAAATATTTCATCTTTATTTTAAATTGGCATAATTTCAATATTTTTCCATAAAAAATTCTCATTCATAAGCTCATTTTCTTATTATGAAAAGCCAAATCATTAGGGGTGTAAAAAAAGTCTCGGGAGACTCGAGACCGAGACCAAAAAAACCCGAGACTTTTCTCGAGTCGAGACTCGAGACCGAGAGTCTCGAACAGCACTAGTAAATCAGCGAATTGTCACTTTGGCATTAAATGAAATTAAATCGAGGGTGCAGAAATATCTCTCATTTTGGCGTATATTTTTAAATTTATTTGTTTCTTTACGAGTTGTTCAAAAACAAAATTTCGGAGCATCATATTTTTTTAATTCTCCAAATTGCTTAATTTGCTTTGAAAAAGCTCTTCTTTTCAAGAGCTTTCAATGATACAAAGATCTTTCAGTTTAGTTGGCAAGAAGCTCCAAAAATAATTTTCAAAAATTACCATTTATTAATTTGATTAATAGGGATACGATTTTTAATTGCTAAAAACTGCCAAAGTAGTTAGTTTTTAGGTTCTAGAAAAACCCCAAAATAGGTGCTAAAATGGGAAAATAGGTGGCAAAAAGTTTCATAATTCATTTGATATAACAAATAAAAATTTATTTCGTTTTTATGAAATGATTATCGAACTTGTGTTACTCTTCAACATGCAATATATAAACTTTTTGCATTTTTAATTAGTATTGACAAATGCCTTTCTATGTGGGTAAATCAGCGAATTGCCACTTTTGCATTAAATGAACTTAAATTCGCAGAAATATGGTCAAATGTCAAAATGTAATTAGTGAATGATATTCTTTTAATTTTGCAAAAATATTTAAGAGTTTGAACGGTGACGGGACGTTAGTCAAAAACCATCAAAATGGGCGTTAGTCAAAAAACCATCAAAATGAAAAATATCGATTTTTGGGCGTTAGTCAAAAACCATCAAAATAAAAAAAAAGATTTTTGGGCGTTAGTCAAAAAACCATCAAAATGGGCGTTAGTCAAAAAACCATCAAAATAATTTTATGCGTAGCTGATCAAAACGGGCGTTAGTCAAAAAACCATCAAAATAATTATACACTATACGATTATGGCCTATATGCATGCAACACTCAATTAATGCCAACCACTTCCAAAATATTTGCCGCACTGATTATTAATTAATGCCAAACTATCATCAACAAAACAAAACCAAAATATTTACGCAAATGATGACGGCACAAATTTATTAAAATATTCGATAATGCCAACCAATCTCCAAATCACCAAAAAATATAAACATTTTATTCTTGATTTTTCATTAATAATGTAAATAAGCATAAAACTCTCATTTAGTTATTCATGTAATTTATTAAATATAACAAATAAAAAATTAAATAATTTCTTTTTAGGATGGAAATTCCAAAATCTGTTTATATAACTATTATTTTTTTATTCGTTTTATTCTTTATAAAGCGAAATCAAAATCCATCTATAATATCTGGAGGAGGTATAACTTCAAATTTTGATTCGTTTATAAATAATGAAACGATCAAAAATTTGCTGATTAAATATGAAAAGGGACAAATTCATTCAATTAATGAATTATTAGATCTAATTAACGCTCAATCGTCGGTGAAAATTAGTAAACCAACATTAGAGCGCTACATGGCAAAAATCAAAAAAAGTCTTGGAGCTGCTTATTTTGTAGCAAATCAAAACAGAAATACTGGTGAAAACTTCATAGTTCGGCAATGTACGACCAAAAAAGATACCGAAAAACTTTTTTTAATTGGAACAGAAGAAGCAAATAATTGGAGAAAATTTGTTGTTTCAACTTTATATCAAAGAAAATTTTATTTAGAATGCTTAAAATGCAAAAAGATACAGGAAAAAGAAAATTCTCGGTTTGAATTTTAAAAAATTTTCTTAATTTAATTAATTTTAACAGAGTGCCTAAAATAGCTCATACTATCATTGACGAGAATATGAATTTGGTCAGCACAAAACCAATTATACATCATGAAAAATGCATTGGAGACCCAATAGAAAAATTGAGTGTTGAGCAAATTGATAGGCAACAAAGGTTGAAAATACTCACATGCACAGAAAATATAAAAACCTTATGGAGAGAGGTAATTTAAATATTAAAAATTAAGAAAATTCACTTTTATAGGGGTTTCAAAAAGCCGAAGAATTTGACATTGCAACAGTGGCAGAAACAGATACGGAAGAATCTTTAACATATAATTACCCTACCTTTGACTCAATTAGGCGAGCTTATAATTAATAGAAGGAGACAGCAAAAACATGGGATTTCGACCGATTCCTATGATATACCAGAGCAATTATTATTAACACGACAAGGAGCAATTAAATTGTTGTTAAATAAGCCGCTAACTACTAATGAGAAGTTGTTGAATATAGTAATCCTAATTTCCAAAAAATGAGCATATATTATTTTTAGTTGGGTAATTTATCGAAATAGAGATGAAGGAATTGTAATATTTGCTACAAAAACAGCAACACAAGCAGTTGAAAATTGCCAAATTTTGGTAGTCGATGGGACATTCGAAGTTGCCCCTAAACCTTTCACTCAGCTATATATTGTTCACGGATTGGTAATTAGATTTATTTTTCGTAAATTTAAAACTCTTATAGTTTGGCGATGCCACTTTATCGGCTGAAAATGGCGAATGGATACCATTAGCGTTTGCTTTAATGGAGAAACGGTTTTTGCCTTTGGCTAACTTTTTAAAAATTTTTTTAGCACAACTGTTTCTTATAACATTGTTTGGCGAGAAATTAAGCTTTTATGGAAAGATTACACTTTAAATATTTCAAGAATTCATGTAGATTATGAAACAGCGCAAATAAACTCCCTGAAAACCATTCTTGATAATGACATAATATATGGATGTTTTTTCCATTATTCGAAAGCATGCGGCAAATATTTTGGAAGTGGTTGGCATTAATTGAGTGTTGCATGCATATAGGCCATAATCGTATAGTGTATAATTAGCGCACGTAACACAAGAAACATAAACATTCATTCATTTACGCATAAAATTATTTTGATGGTTTTTTGACTAACGCCCATTTTGATGGTTTTTGACTAACGACATAGCACCGTTTGAACTCATTATTTGTAAATAAATTGCTGTATTTTCAATTCTTATAATTCGCAAATCCATTTGGGCGAATATCAAGCAAGAATTTGAATTTTTTCTTTTGTTATTTACATAAATTCTTTATTACTATTATTATTATGTAATATTTAAATGTGCCTTATGAGTAGAAATGATATTTATAGTTGCTAATAAAGAGCGAGAGAGAGAGAAAGAGAGAAAAAGAAGTGATCAATTTATTTATGTGTGTGAAAAATAGTGAAAAAAAAATTAATAAGCGAAAATTAGGTCAATAATTTTGAAAATTATTTATTTATTTCATCGCCCGAAAATGTTTGATGAAATTTTTTTAAGGAAAAACAAAATTGGCTTACGAAGTAAAAAAAACAAAATGAGTTTGATTGTTAAAATAATGAATTCGATAAAATTAAAATCATAAATTTATATTTAAAATAATCGTATAATAAATATATTTTATACGGATGAATTATTTTATTATTTTATAAAAATAAATAGGTATAAATTAAAATTATTATTTTTTAAATATATTTTAATAAATAAAAAAATATTTTTTTATTCCATGAAAAAATTGGTTATGCAATAATTGTTCACCTTCACCACAGACTGTACGTGGTCCAACCAATTCATCTTCATCTTCGTCGTCGTCCTCGCTGTCGTCGCTGTTCGGGGCGCACAAAAGTGGCCTTGAATAAGGTTGGGCAGCCGCCCGTGAAAGCATTTTTAATGATGAGCAAAAAAGAGAGCGATGCGGAAAATAAATTTTAAATTTTATTGACGATTTAAAATTCAAAAATGAAAAAAATGTGTTGCTAAAGAAAAAGGTTCAAATATTTTGTAATTGTTCGCCATTTTAATAAGCTGAGTCATTAATATTTTGGGCCCTGCGATGCCGATAGGCAGCGCCGGGCGAATTTTAAAATTTAAAAAAATAAATTAAAAAAGAAACCGTCAACTTGAATCGAACTCACATCCGTGGGCGGGGTCCGAACCCTAGTATTGAGATAAATATTTTTTTTAACTCTAAAATTAATGAAAATAAATGAATAAATTTTGGAGATAAATTTTGAGAAAATTTTCGTTTATTAGGGGTGTTTTTTCAGAAGTTTTTGGGTCGATTCTATGGGTTTTTCTTCAGAAATTTTTGGTGCCTATTCTTTGGGATGTATTTTTCCTTTTATTATATTTTGTTAACAAAATTTTATATTATCATATTAAAAGTTTTCTGCATCTAAACCCAATAAATCATAAACAGAAATAAACATGTCGGCGGACGGACTTTTTTGGAAGTTGTAACAATTATAAAAAAATAAATATATTGATCAGTATAATGCTGTTCATCGTCATTTACAGAATGATCTGCGTGGGTAGTTGGTCTAGTGGTATGATTCTCGCTTAGGGTGCGAGAGGTCCTGGGTTCAATTCCCAGACTACCCCTACTTTTTAATGTTCAAAAACGCATTCATCAAAACTAATTTTTATATTTTTTTATTAATAATTCAGTGTAAACAAATAGAAACAGAAAATGCCAAATGAAAATAAAATACTGGAGCCATGATTTTTTATAATATAATGGTAAAATTTGTATAGGAAGTTATCCTCATACCCAATAATTCATTTTTTCGACGGAATAAATAAATTTTGGACTTTTTTTTTAATAGAAAAAATAAATGTTTTAGAACCTATAAAAAATATTAAAATTAATTTTTCGAATACTAAAAGATGATTATAAGCTTAATTAGGTTACATTTTGTGCCTATCTTACCCTCTACCAAGAATTTTTTCCAAAATTTTTAATATCCCTAAATGATATAAAATTGGTCCGTTTTACTTTTTTAACGGCGCGCTTTTTCAAAAAATTTTTTTGGGAAACTTGGGGAGGGGACGGGGGTCCGGCGGTGCCGGTAGGCGCCGCCGGGATAAAATTTGCAATTTTTAATAGCCACTGTTAACAGATTTTTTCAAAAAAAAAAGACACATTTTTGCGATTTTAACCAATTTTTCGGCTGATGGTAAACCTAAATATTAATCTGTAGCTTTTACAAATCGGAATTTTGATCAAAAAATTTGTGCTCATAAGAACATTATAATTTTATTAAAGCATGCGCCAAATTGAAATGTGAAGGGCGTTCGAATGCTACCAAGATCGTTAGATTTTGTTGAAAATGAAAAAAGGTATAGCACAATGGACTGGCGCCCGACCAAGTCCACCTTGAACTATTTATGACATTTCGCCAAAAGATTATTAATTTTTCAAATTTGACAGTTTCACTGAATAAAATGATATTTTTTTGAATTTTTCCTAATTTTTTCAGACATTTCGCCAAAAAATAGTGATTAAAAATTAATACAAGAAATACAGGTTTTTAAGGCCTGTACCTGTACCTGTATTCCAAAAATGGCCTGTACCTGTATTTTCTGTACAAAAGTACAGGACAATACAGGTACAGGAAAAATACAGGTTGCCGAAAAATGGCCTGTACCTGTACCTGGATCCAGGAAAAATACAGGCCTGGATCCAGGTACAGGCCGATCTCTACTATAGAGAGATTTATAATGAAATTTTAAGGTTATGGAGTATTTAAATTTCTACGATTCCCATTTAATTTCTTTAAACTTTGAAAATGTCATCTAATGGGGTCGTAAATCAGTGTTGATAAAAGTAATTAACGGTGCCACAGAAAGACCTAATTAAGGCAAATTTAACAATTTAAATGCACTAAATTAATTTCTAATCACTTTGTCCTAATGGTCACATAAATTACAGAAGAATTTAAAATGATTCCAAGTAAAGCAATTAATCCAAGTACTGAAGAGCATCCAATGAGCGACCAGCTTGCATTGGCATCTTTGAAAGTCAAATAAAACTAAAAAAACAACAACAAATTAATTGACAAAATTATAATTTTATTCACTTACTGTATCATTGTTCGAATCAGCCATTTCCGATCAATTAGGTTAATTATTCTTCTTGCAAAAATATTATTTTTCGCTAAATATGTCTGTTTTAATCATTTAACTAACTCGTTCACGAGACAGACATGAAAAGTAACTAAATGATTGTATACGATTTGAAAAAAGCAGTTGCTTCACTTTTTTTATTTATGGTAGCAATTTTGAGAAAGAAACTCGTATTAAAGTCGAAAATTCATATGTTGAAACGCGAAAATATTTTTCATATTTATGTATTGATGAAAAAATTTTATCAAAAAATATTTTAAAAAATTTCAGGAAGTATTTTAAAAAATTGTAAAATCCTCTGTAAAAATTTAGTGAAAAATTTGAACATTAACATTTCGACGATATGCCATGTTTCTACGAATTCAGTTAATGATGCCAATGTGGCAATTTGCTTATTTACCCTTTTCGAAAATGCACCTGCCAATTTTGACGATGAAATTTTGCATTTAAGTTTGTTAATTAGAAATTTGTCAAACGAAGGATAATTTGCAGTGCGTGAACGGTAATTACAATTTTTAATTATGGACAAAAAGACAGGTACAAAAAGGCAATCCCATAAAAAATAAATTAAAATTTTTAAAATATTTTTTGAGATCCATTTCGCCCAATTCCGAAGCCCTGACCCGAACTCGAACAAAATCCAATTTTACAAAAATGATAATATTTTTAGTGGTTTTCGAGAATAAATTGATATGCTGAAACTTCGTTTATATTTTTAATATTATGTTTTGCCACTAAAAAGAAAAAATGTATTAAAAAAAAAGTTCATAAAATGTTTAAAAATGGTAAAAACCAAACTTATTGTCCGCACTTTTATTAAAACTCTGTCAAAATCTAATTGAAAATGAATGCGTTAACTAAATTCACTAATTACATTTTGATAAAATGCAATGCTCCTACGAAGTGTCAGTTAATGCCAAATTGGCAAATTCGCTAATTTACTTAGAAAATGCACATGCCAATATTGAGTGGAATAATTTGTCGGAGTTTCTCAATATTAATTAAATGTTATAGGTAGGGTTATAATTTGTATGATTTTGCATATTTTTTCTACACATATGCTATGAAGAAAGGGGCTCAAAAATAGCATTTCTGCTTTTTAGTGCATATAAAAGCATATTTTGGGGGTTTTTGAGAATAAGTGCATATTTGGCCATTTTTGCGTTTTTAGAGCATATTTCGGTCATTTTTGGCAAATTTCATAAGAAAAATGCAATAAAAATTAAAAATACACCCCTACTGATCGACTTTTTTAGAATTTTTTTTAAATACACCCTTAAAATTGAAATTTTTTAAAATTTTTGTAAGAACTTTTGAAAAAATTAATTTATATAAAAACATAATTTTTTTTAGCATATAATAAAAATTTATAAATTTTGAAAACCAAAATGTTTTACAATTGTCTAAAAAACGCTCCTTAACCTATGTTTTGGAGTTTTTAAAGTCAATTCTGAATTTTTACACAATTTTTGGCATTTTTTGAAGGTCAAAAGTCATTTTTGGCAGTTTTTTAAGGCATATTTTAGTGCATATTTGGGCATTTTTCGGGTTTTATGGCATATTTGATGGATTTTTAGTGCATATTTTATGCGCATATTTGGCATTTTTTAGTGCATACAACTTATAGCCCTAGTTATAGGTGACAAAATTTATAATTAAATAAAATACGCATGCCAGGTGTTGAGTGGAATTTGCAATAATTTCTCAATATCAATTTAATGTTAAAGATGGCAAAAAAAGTTTTTTTGTTTTTTTAAACTTTGTTAATCTACATCATTTTTTTAATTCTTTACAATATTTACCGATTTATTCAATGAAAAAATTGTTGCCATTTTACAAATTATTAAGTATGAATATGAATTTCGGGAATCAAAACCTAATTAGAGTAAACACTAAAATCAAAATTCTTCTCTGTTCACCAGCTGACATTGAAACCCGTTGTCATACCTAAAATTATTAATAATTTAAAACAAATTTGATGAGAAAATGAAAAAATTCACAATTGAAAATATCACAACAATCTTTTATGATAAATTTATTTTTATTGCAAATTTATAAATTTGTTTTATGGGTTTTCTGAGTCGTATAATTCGATTCTGACATCTATTTCGGCTCATTTCGAACTCCTAACAAGGATTCGAACAAAAATTCGAAAATTCAATTTTGAATCGTTCGAAAGTTGAATTTTCGAATTTTTGTTCGAATCCGGGTCAGGAGTTCAAAAATGGGCCGAAAAAAGATATCAGAACTGAATTCTACGACCCAGAAAATCCATAAAACAACTTTATTTCGAAATTTTTTTGTTTTTAATGTTTAATTTTTTAACATAAAAAAATGCCTGCCTCGTAATGTTACGAAATTGTCCGCAGCAATGCATTAATTGTTGGCCAGTGGTTGTTGCCTTATTTGCCAAATTGGTTGTACTCAAATAGCATGGGCCAGAAAATCGGCTTGTTGACAGTTCCACAAAAGCGGAATATGTGGCGGCAAATCCGCACACAATGGCAAGAACTATAAATATTTTCATTTTAAATATTCTATGTATAAACAACATTTAATTAAATATATTATAATATAATATTCATTTTAATTCTCTAATATTTAATTAAATATTATAAATTCATTTAAAAATTTACCTATCACACTGAGATTGAGTGCCAATTTTGGGAAAGGTGTTGTTTCAATAATTCTAAAACAATTATTTCAGTATATAGAATTAAAAATAAAATGATTTAGCAAATATTTTTTATATTAAAATGATTTAGCTTAATTTTATTAAATTAAAATGATTTAAGATTATATTTTTTTAATTTTCAATTTTGGAAAAAATAAAAAAAGAATTGGTTACACAAACAATTTAAATTATGATGTAATTGAAATTTTCCCATAAATATTACAAATTATTTATATTAAAAAACCGTTTAAAATTAGTGGTGTTCTGCTGTTGGTCACCGCCCAATTTTTGCACGCCTTTTTTGTTGTCCGATGAATGCAAATATAAATCAAAAAGGCATGGCAAAATTGCTGAAGTCAGTGCCACTGAAAATTTTAAAAAATAATAAAAAAAATTTTTTTTTTCATATTCACCAGTTGTGCCACCAATGAGGTTCAAAATTGGCCCAAAACTTGGCACAGTGAGTCCAACAAAAACAACGGAAAACATCACAAATGTTCTGACCAAAATGCGTTGCCAACCAAACTCTTAAAATTTATTTAAAAAATTATAAAATATTTAAACGGATTTTTACGATGCGGAATGTCGAGAAGATGTTCAATTTCTTGATTCAGCGGATTGATCACCACGGTCAGCGTGAGAATACAGTGAAGTGCAATAAACAAATTGGCGAACTGTAAAAAAAAGCCTCAGAATTTTTGAATGTAGAAAACAACGGAAAGCCAATAAGGTGCCAATGAATTTGAAATTAAAAATTAATAATTTTATTGCAAAACTTGGATAAAAAATTTATTCATATATGTCCTATATGAAGAAGCAAACCTCGACAAAATAATAATACATTTAAATTTTACGAAATTATTTAAACATGAAAAATGGCGGAATTAAACAGATATATAACCAGAAAAAAAGTTTGGCTTTTTTTTTGTTTTTCGAGTCAAAAAATTTGTTTCCCAATGTAATTGACATAAATTTTCGGCGCCGAATTTGGCTATTTTCAGGCCTTGGAAAATTCTAAAAAAAAAAAAATTGGGATCCGGTGGTGCCTTTAAACTCCGCCGGGAAAATTTTAGAAAATTCTGGATCAAATATTCAAGAAATCCCAATAATAGTAAATTTATTTATTTTTTTAACATTTAAAGTTGATTCATTCAATTAATTTTTCACATTTACCTGTTGAATGGAAGGCGTTTGAATTGAGCTAATGATTGAATCGTGCAACGAATCGCCATAAACGTAATAACCAAAAAATGATATTGGCACATACATTGAAGCAACAACTAAAAATGGTAAAAAAATATATAATATTTATTTGAAAAAAAATGAAAAATAATTTTGAAAACATTTAAAAAATAATAATTTATTACTGGCAAATGCGAGAAAGGAAGAACGAGTGAACTTCTTCGGCCTTCGCATATCGTGCTGAAAATGGTTGAAACAACTTTTATTGACATTGAAAAATAATTATTTTGTTTGCAAAATAGTTAAAACATTTTTTTAATGCAATTAAATTCTAATAATTATTTTTTAAATTAATTTTTGTAATTGCCTGAATTGTCGGGAACACACTGTGACCACCAAATGAAAAGAAAAATATGCCAATTGAGAGGAAAAAGGAGCCCGAATTGAATGGCGGATGATGCGCATATGGGGCACATTCAGGTTGGTCAAGAAAAGTGCCAAAAACAATCAACAACACGGACAATGTTGTGGTGACCATTGCCGTAACGACGGCCAACCTATGAAAATTTTAAAAATAAACAAAAATATTATTCAAAGTAGAGGCCGGGGACGGGATTGGCATCCCGCGGGATTAAATTCGGGATCCTGACCTCTGCTGGTTCCGTCCCGATCGTTTTTCCAAAATCTTCGGGATTGATCGGGAAACGGGATTCGGTCGGTATCCCGACCCGGGTTCCTTCCGATCCCAGTTGTCCGGTCTCTAATTCAATTCAAAATTTTGTCCAACCAAAAATCTTGTGGCGATTTCAAAAATGTGACAGGCAAAAGAAGCAGTGCCAAAATTGGCATCATTGAGCAGAGACCAATTTGATGTTGTACAACATTTGGGAACATTGAGGACAGCAGCTCGGACAAAATTCGTGCAGCTAACAGCAAATAAACAGTTGAAATGCCAAAATTCTAGGGAAAATTTGCAATTTCATAACTCAAAAATTGGTTTTTTTTTTTTAAATGTTTTAGTGGGAAATTTAAATTTAAAAGAAAAATTTGTATTTTAAATGCCATTTATAAAATCTTATAAAATTACTATTTCAATTCAAAATATTTTTAACCTTAAATTAAAAAAAAAAAATTTTCTAACCATTATGTTCAAAATGGCGGATGTGAATGATTTGGCATGTTGTCCCATTGCCCTGTAAGCCATTTCTGAAGGCAAAAGCAAAATAATTAATAATAAAATAAATGTACATTAAGCGGATTACCCGGGTATGGTTTACGACAGTGCACTTTTCCATACACTTCTGGCCATTTAGTGCACATGGTTACCCAATTCTATAAATTAAAAAATTGACATTTTTAAATTTTATTTAATGAATCACTTTGCCAATCAGATGTGCGGTGTAAAAGAAGGTCAAACATATTGAAAACATTGCAATTGATCCCATAAAAAGACCTGACAAAATTGATAGATGAATTAACACATTTAATAAAAATAGAAAGAAAATTTAAATAAATTTAAAATTGCACAAATTGGCAATGAAACTGAATTGAATTTAACAGGAATATAATTATTTTTCAATATTTGAATGAAAGCTTTTCAGGTGACTCGAAAAACTCGGGAAGTTTTTTAAAACTTTGTTTTTTGGAATGGTTGATGAGTTTATGTTTTTAAATGAATTTTTGAGTTTTTTTTTTGGTTTTAAAAAATTGACAAAATGAGTAATTTTTTTTGCAAATTTATAAACAAATTTCGTCAATTTCCAAGCAACGCGGACAAACAACTCTTTGATTTTTTTATAATTTTCAAAAATCACATAATCATTTTTTGGATAAAATCTGTTAATAACTTTCAATTAAATTTTAATTTTGGTCGTCGCCGTGAGCGGTATCCCCACAAAGCAGAAAGTGGGACCAGTTAAGCAATTTTGAATTTGAGTTTTTTTTTTCAAATTTCAAGATCGCAGCACTGATTACAACCACGGTCCATTTTCATAATTTTTAAAAACCCAGACATACCTTTTTAAACATAATTATATCGATTAATATAATTAGAACACCGTCCCACCCCGCGCCAAATTGTGCTGTCTTCATTTTAATTGAGTAATAAATTTTTAATTTACCAGAATTAAGCAGTGCCACTGGGATCGCCACCACTCCACCGCCGGCAATGTCGGCAACAATGAACAATGCCGCGGTTACCCAGCCCAGCCCGGTACGCGCACGACGATGGCTCAACGCATCGGAATTGTAACGCTAAAATCGTAAAAAAAATATGTTGAATTGAAATTTTAAATTTTAAAATGCCAACCTTAAACCAATTGCTTCTGCCGGATAGCCATCGTTTTAGCAGTATGCCACCGCCACTTTGCTGCTCAAATTGATCACACTCCGACATTTTAGCTAAATATTTATTTATTCATTTATTCTTTTTTTTTTGTTTTAAGGCAATAAATTTAGTATATATGCGAAGATAAAAGAAAAAAGCAAAGATTTTTTTTATTTAAATTATAATAATAGAATTTAAACATTTCTATATTTTCTAAATAAATTTTTATTCATTTTTTAAAATTTATTCATTTATAAAAATGATTTTTATCCACGCATTTATGGATTGGCAGAAGATGATGAAGAAGCATTCAATCATCCGATTTGATAATGTTGCTTTTGCGCACGTAACACAAGAAACATAAACATTCATTCATTGCTCGCGCCATGCGCGTCCGGGGAAATTGGGGGAAAAGCATGAAAAAGTGGTGGTGGTGGTGGAACCGGTCCATTCTCTGCCCATGCAATTACATACAAAAAGCCCACTCAGATTCAGTTATACGCTTTTTGAATGCTTTTTGATGGCTGCGAAGAAGCGGCGGGCGGAGCGGTTAGAGAAAGAAAAGTGACCAAAAAATTCTCAAAGCCGGACATTTGCGCGAAATTTTTATGTTTGTTTGATCAGTTTTGGAAGTTAGAGCGAGAGAGAGAGAAAGAGAGAAAAAGAAGTGATCAATTTATTTATGTGTGTGAAAAATAGTGAAAAAAAAATTAATAAGCGAAAATTAGGTCAATAATTTTGAAAATTATTTATTTATTTCATCGCCCGAAAATGTTTGATGAAATTTTTTTAAGGAAAAACAAAATTGGCTTACGAAGTAAAAAAAACAAAATGAGTTTGATTGTTAAAATAATGAATTCGATAAAATTAAAATCATAAATTTATATTTAAAATAAT
Organism: Heterodera glycines; assembly: GCA_004148225.2. NCBI lineage: Eukaryota > Metazoa > Nematoda > Chromadorea > Rhabditida > Heteroderidae > Heterodera > Heterodera glycines. The sequence continues at coordinate 21,456,767 of CP049709.1, read as the reverse complement.
CGTATAATAAATATATTTTATACGGATGAATTATTTTATTATTTTATAAAAATAAATAGGTATAAATTAAAATTATTATTTTTTAAATATATTTTAATAAAAATAAAAAATATTTTTTTATTCCATGAAAAAATTGGTTATGCAATAATTGTTCACCTTCACCACAGACTGTACGTGGTCCAACCAATTCATCTTCATCTTCGTCGTCGTCCTCGCTGTAGTCGCTGTTCGGGGCGCACAAAAGTGGCCTTGAATAGGGTTGGGCAGCCGCCCGTGAAAGCATTTTTAATGATGAGAAAAAAAGAGAGCGATGCGGAAAATAAATTTTAAATTTTATTGACGATTTAAAATTCAAAAATGAAAAAAAATGTGTTGCTAAAGAAAAAGGTTCAAATATTTTGTAATTGTTCGCCATTTTAATAAGCTGAGTCATTAATATTCAAAATGTTTTTTAAATGCCATTTTAATGAAAAATGGAATGGTTTTCTTGCGAAAAAAAGTCCAAACAAATGCATTCATATAATGAAATCAGTCTTTACAAAAGCAAAAAGCTTTAAATTCAACAAAAACTGAATAAAATTTGAAAAAATTCTACATTTTCTTATGAAATGATAGGAGCATTTTTTCGAGAAAATAATTCTCGCGAGATCGGACGGCCGGCTGAATCAATAAATTGCGCACAAATTTATTGCATGAATGGGGTGCGAGTTGAGGAGCATTTTGGGGATGGGTGAATTTGGTGCTGATGTTAAGTGAATAAATACGGAAAATTGAACGATGAATTATTTTATTGGCGAAGTGTAGGGAGAAGAAGTGCAGCAGCAGCTGTCGGCGGACGGACTTTTTTGGAAGTTGTAACAATTATAAAAAAATAAATATATTATAATAAAAATTTTTTAAAAAATATTTAAATTAAAAAATGCTTCCTTTATTAGTCAAATATTTTTATTTTAAAATTTTAATGTTAAATTGTCACTATTATTCTTTTTACGACAATATTTCAAACATTTATCCATAAAAAATGATTTAATTCTTTTAAACAATCAGACATTCTTAATGAATAAGCTACTGAAAAATGCGTTTCAGTGATGCATTTTAAATAAAATACTGGAGCCATGATTTTTTATAATATAATGGTAAAATTTGTATAGGAAGTTATCCTCATACCCAATAATTCATTTTCGACGGAATAAATAAATTTTGGACTTTTTTTTTAATAGAAAAAATAAATGTTTTAGAACCTATAAAAAATATTAAAATTAATTTTTCGAATACTAAAAGATGATTATAAGCTTAATTAGGTTACATTTTGTGCCTATCTTACCCTCTACCAAGAATTTTTTCCAAAATTTTTAATATCCCTAAATGACCCTTTTTTTGATTTTCTTACTTTTTTAACGGCGCGCTTTTTCAAAAAATTTTTTTGGGAAACTTGGGGAGGGGACGGGGGTCCGGCGGTGCCGGTAGGCGCCGCCGGGATAAAATTTGCAATTTTTAAAGCAGTTTGTTAACAGATTTTTTCAAAAAAAAAAGACACATTTTTGCGATTTTAACCAATTTTTTATAAGGATTTTCGGGGCTACCTGAAACTGTAGCTTTTACAAATCGGAATTTTGATCAAAAAATTTGTGCTCATAAGAACATTATAATTTTATTAAAGCATGCGCCAAATTGAAATGTGAAGGGCGTTCGAATGCTACCAAGATCGTTAGATTTTGTTGAAAATGAAAAAAGGTATAGCACAATGGACTGGCGCCCGACCAAGTCCACCTTGAACTATTTATGACATTTCGCCAAAAGATTATTAATTTTTCAAATTTGACAGTTTCACTGAATAAAATGATATTTTTTTGAATTTTTCCTAATTTTTTCAGACATTTCGCCAAAAAATAGTGATTAAAAATTAATACAAGAAATACAGGTTTTTAAGGCCTGTACCTGTACCTGTATTCCAAAAATGGCCTGTACCTGTATTTTCTGTACAAAAGTACAGGACAATACAGGTACAGGAAAAATACAGGTTGCCGAAAAATGGCCTGTACCTGTACCTGGATCCAGGAAAAATACAGGCCTGGATCCAGGTACAGGCCGATCTCTACTATAGAGAGATTTATAATGAAATTTTCAGGTTATGGAGTATTTAAATTTCTACGATTCCCATTTAATTTCTTTAAACTTTGAAAATGTCATCTAATGGGGTCGTAAATCAGTGTTGATAAAATTTATACTTACGCTTTCAAAAAAAAACAACAGAAAATATTAGCATGATCAATTCAAATTATAACGTCTCACTAAAGTGCTTATACAGTAAGCAACTTATCCGCCTCGATTCATTTCGTCCGTTGCCAAGTTCAATGCCATGTCCAAGTCATTGATCAGGTCCGTCTTGTCCTCGCACCCGACCGACAGTCTGATCAGGTTGTCGCTGATGCCGATCAGATTGCGCATTTGCTCTGGCACTGACGCGTGCGTCATGACGGCCGGCAACTCGGCCAATGATTCGAAATCGCCAAGCGACTCGGCGAGTGTGAACAGCTGAATCAATTTAAATTTTTATTAATAATTATAAACTAAAATGAGTGAATTAATTTTTTGAAAAATTTTATGCCTTCAAATTGGCGAGGAATTTGCGTGCCCCGTCGGCATCGGCGCGCATGTAAAAAGAGACCATGCCGGACATTCCGCTGCTCTGTTTCTTGTGGATTTTGTGCTGCGGGTGCGACTCGAGCTCGGGATAAAGCACCTAAAAATCACTAATAATAATAGAAATTAAATTCAAAAATCGATTTAAAAAAATCAAATAAATAAATATTTACTAATTAATTATATTAATTAATTCAATGATTTGCTGAATTTTAATTACTTTTTCCACTCGTGGGTCCTTTTCAAGCCATCGTGCAACTGCCAATGCATTTTCCATGTGCTGTCGCATTCGCAAATGGAGCGTTTTGATGCCACGGATCACCAAATAGACGTCAAACGGTGACGGGGCGGCACCAGCAGCTTAAAATTTTCGGAAATGTCCAAGGATGAGAGTAGACTCTAATATTCCTGTAAGCAAAATGTAAAAGGCTTACTAATTTGCTGTGATTTAAGATGCTGATCAAGTTGGTCTCATCCGCCTACATCCAACTGTTGCGCTCCCTCCGGCACACGGACGTGCAAAGCGGAACCCAGTGGCGCTTCGATGTGCAGTGGGCGTGCTCAGTCGGCGTGTACATTGAGGTGTGGTGATTGGTGTAAAGCGGCTAGCTGAAAAAATTGATACAGTAATTGCAATTGATTTACCGTATTGTCGACTACAATAATGCATTCTTTTGATCGTGACTGAACTGCACGACACACTGCTTCAATGTCTATCACTTTCAGAAGAGGATTTGAGGGTGTTTCAAACCACACCATCTAATCAGAATAAATTCAAATTTAATATTGCTTAATGAATTCGAGTAATTTTTTAGCTAAATCTAATCAATACCGTTGTATTCGGCTTAAATTCTTTCTCCAAATTTGCCAATTCCGTTAAATCAACAAAGCTCAATTCCATGCCATGATGCTGGACAGAGATTTGCCGAAAATAGTTTTGAGTGCCACTATATCCATCAGCAGATATAATAATATGATCTATAAAAGTGGCGTAGACGAATGATTAGCAAAAAATAATAAACCCGGAATACCTGCCCCAAAACTTAAAGATTCGGAAACTCGAATTTTGCACTTTCTTGCTTCGATATTTTCCAACTATAAAACCTTTCCTATTCGGGCAGGCCACAGGTTTATGTACCAAAATTAATATTCCAAATATAAAAATTAATAAATCACCGCCAGAATGAAGCCAGTTTGCCATTGCTGCTGTGGCTGAAGATCCGGAGCTGAACACGCGACAGTGACGAGCATTTTCCAGCGCGGCAATGCTTTGTTGTAGCACATCACGGGTGGGATTGCCTTCAGGCAAAATAATTAATTAACTAATTAGCCCAATTAAAATTTCTTTTGGCACTTTTATTTTTCCAAATTGAGGGTCTAATTTCTCAAAATCTCTTCAAATTGATTAAATGTAAAATAGTACCAAAAATCATTTTAGAATAAAAAAATACGATAAAGCTAAAATTTACTAATTTTAAACCAAAAGTTAACTTTAAAACAAAAAATTCACTTTTTTGTTTATTTTTGACATAAATTTACCAATTTTTTTTCAATATTATCGGGATTTTTTCTGTGTCCTCCCACCGTACAGGAAAAATATGTATTCCCATAAAATTCTACACCATACAAATGACAATAAAATATTTGCATCTTTTTATGAATTTAGCTATTTATGCTAATTATATAAATAACATATAAATTGATAGTAACATTTAAATTTAATTATTAATTTAATTGGCTTGCTGAAAACAAATCACAACCTAGCTCAAAATTAATTAAATTTTTAATGAATAATAGAGAAATCTTTGGTCTATCGGTTCATCTAAATAAATTTGGTTGTTTCTGAAAAAGTTATAAAGGAATTAAATGTGTCTTATTTTAATATTTATGGCTCTTCGCTATATAACAAAATTGTTTAAATTTGATCAAGTTTGAGCTAAATTATGATTTATTATTCTGCAATAAAAATTCTATGTTATATTAATGCCAAATTTTTTATTTTTCTTGGAGAAAACCGTCGCGTGTATAATCATAGCCTTTGGGCTTTCCTGCAAAATGCTGCTTATAAGTGGTGGACAGTGAAATTGGTGGAACTATCTAAAAATATAATTAAATTATTTTTGGTATACTAAATTAAATTTATTTTTAATTGAAAATTTTTCTACGCAACCTGATTCATGTCCCATTTCTCGGGGTCATTTCCCGCATGGATTGCTAATGTGGCAAAGCCAAAATTTTTCCTTTTTTCATCATTTGTCGACGACACTTTGTACTCATTTGTTGGCACTTTGTCCTCTTTTGTTGGCATTTTGTCCTCTTTTGTTCGCACTTTGTCCGCACTTTCTTTCCCATTCTTTTCCAATTGTTCAAAATGTTCTTTGTTTTTAAGCATTTTTACTTGCGCAAGGTTAATACTTTAATAATTTAATGATTAAACGGTTTAATGATTGGCCAATTTGTTGGATGCATATTTTATTTATCATTTTGTCACAAAATCGACAACTATAAAATATAATGAGTGATTAAAATGAATTAATAAATGGTTTTTATTTATTACTTAAATTGTTTTGCAATTTATTTTTACGAATTCCATAATATTTATGAAAATTATCTTATCACCCACAAAACATAATGTTGTAAAAATTAATGTTTTGCTGATACACTCAAATCATTGACAAATGTTTGATAAGAAAATTATTTACAAATAAGAAGAATTTGACAAATTTAAAAAAAGTAATCATAAAGAACAATTAAAATAGTAATCTTTAAGAGAAAGAAAAATTCAAATTAACTTCTAATGAGGATTTTCTAATGAAAATTTATATATTTTGATGATTAGGATGGTATAGTAAATGCAAAATGCCGGCCATCATTAAGGAAGCATCAGTGCCAAAGCAAATGCGCAATTTGATCAGGCATCAGCGACAATCCGATCAGACATAAAGTTGAAAGTAGTTTCTATTTTTAAAACACAAAAGAATTGCCGAAATGTTTATTTTTGAAAAATCAATTTGTTAATTAATCTGAATTCAAATTCTCTTTACAAATGAAAAAAATACAATATAACGAAAAGTCAAGTGTGAACAAAACATGAAATATTCTTCAAACCAATTCCAATTAATTACCGTATCACCAAAATGCATATATGTACAGTAATCAACTTATCCGCCTCGGTTCATTTCGTCCGTTGCCAAGTTCAATGCCATGTCCAAGTCATTGATCAGGTCCGTCTTGTCCTCGCACCCGACCGACAGTCTGATCAGGTTGTCGCTGATGCCGATCAGATTGCGCATTTGCTCTGGCACCGACGCGTGCGTCATGACGGCCGGCAACTCGGCCAATGATTCGAAACCGCCAAGCGACTCGGCGAGTGTGAACAGCTGAATCAATTTAAATTTTTATTAATAATTATAAACTAAAATGAGTGAATTAATTTTTTGAAAAATTTTATGCCTTCAAATTGGCGAGGAATTTGCGTGCCCCGTCGGCATCGGCGCGCATGTAAAAAGAGACCATGCCGGACATTCCGCTGCTCTGTTTCTTATGGATTTTGTGCTGCGGGTGCGACTCGAGCTCGGGATAAAGCACCTAAAAATCACTAATAATAATAGAAATTAAATTCAAAAATCGATTTAAAAAAATCAAATAAATAAATATTACTAATTAATTATATTAATTAATTCAATGATTTGCTGAATTTTAATTACTTTTTCCACTCGTGGGTCCTTTTCAAGCCATCGTGCAACTGCCAATGCATTTTCCATGTGCTGTCGCATTCGCAAATGGAGCGTTTTGATGCCACGGATCACCAAATAGACGTCAAACGGTGACGGGACGGCACCAGCAGCTTAAAGTTAATAAACCTGCTAATAAGCTAAAATTGTTTCGGTAAAATTTGATTTATATGTAACTACTAGGACTCAAACAATTCCAGAGAATTTTCCTGATTGAACTAAGAATTGTTGTGGTTGCCCTCATATAGACAAAGATTGACAAAATTGATAAAAAGAAAACGGCTTGCCAAATTACTTGACCTAAACATGATATTTAGTAAAAAGATAAATTGCAATTTGATCGAATATAATTAATCTTTATGCCAGAGTTTCGCAAATTTGAAAAATGGTTGTCACCGAGTTGCTGTGAGTTAAGGTGTTGATCAAGCTCATCATTGTTGGTCACCATGGCACCCATCAGCACATCGGTGTGCCCGTTGATGTACTTGGTCAACGAATGCATCACAACATCAGCGCCAAGTTCCAACGGACGTTGAAAGTACGGTGTCATAAACTTGGAATATACAGAATAAAAGGTACAGTAATGACAATTGATTTACCGTGTTGTCGACTACAATAATGCATTCTTTTGATCGTGACTGAACTGCACGACACACTGCTTCAATGTCTATCACTTTCAGAAGAGGATTTGAGGGTGTTTCAAACCACACCATCTAATCGGAATAAATTCAAATTAATTATGCCATTAAAAAATACGCAAAAAATCACTTTTTCTTATTACCCTCCTAATATAATTAAGCACATTATTTAAAGACCTTCGTATTCGGCTTAAATTCCTTCTCCAAGTTTGACAATTTCGTTAAATCAACAAAGCTCAATTCCATGCCATGATGCTGGACAGAGATTTGCCGAAAATAGCGTTGAGTGCCACCATAGCCATCATCCGACGCAATAATGTGGTCTATATAACAAATTAATAAATTTTAAATGGATATATTTAAATTTTATCACCGCCAGAATGAAGCCAATTTGCCATTGCTGCTGTGGCTGAAAGTCCGGAGCTGAACACGCGACAGTGACGAGCATTTTCCAGCGCGGCAATGCTTTGTTGTAGCACATCACGGGTGGGATTGCCTTCAGGCAAAACATTAATTAACTAATTAGCACCAATCAATAAGTACCAACCGCCTCGTGCGTAATCATGACCTTTGGGCATTCCAGCAAATTGCTGCTTATATGTTGTTGCCAGTGAAATTGGTGGAACCACCGAAAAAAAACATTATTTATTTTATTATATTTAAATATAGTTTTTAATTGAAAGTTTTCCTAAACACAACCTGATTCATGTCCCATTTCTCGGGTTCATTTCCCGCATGGATTGCCAATGTGGCAAAGGCAACATTTTTCTTCTTTTCCTCATTTGTCGGTGACACTTTGTCCCCTTTGGATGGCACTTTGTCCGCTTTTTCTTGTCCATTGTTTGCCGATTCGTCAAAGTGTCTCTTTTTGTCATGCATTTTTGCCTGCTGAGGAGACGCAGGTGCTCTGCGCTTCAGAACAGAAGATTGTGTAGCGAGAGAGCACGGCATTTTGGAGAATAAATTAGCTTAATATTGGGATTTAATTATAAATTATTATCATTTTTCAAAATATTTTTTTGTCGTATAATTTCACTTTAACAATTTTGGCTAAAATTTTTGTGCATTTTATTTGCACCATAGTTTAATTGAGATTTGAGAGCAAAGCTCATTTGATGATTTTGATTAATAAAATCAAGGTTAAATTATTCACTTTTCCATTTTTTTGCAAATTTTTCGAAGCAAAAGAATCGCATGTTGTTAATAAATTTTGAATATTTAATAAAAATGAATATAATAATTTATTAATAAATTTTACTAATATTTATTTCTCAAAAATACTGAAAATAAAGATTTCTTTTTCCAATCAAAATAATCATTCAAAATCACTTTAATTCACAAAAAAATAAAAAATAATAAAAATTATTTCATAATATTTTCTAGAATTAATTATACTATAATTATTACATTAAGGCAAATTAGTAGAAAGAAATTTTTGGTGGGATGATGATGCAATTTATTGTCTTATTTCCATCAGTCATATTTGAATAAATATAATTAAATTACTAATAATTTTAATAATTTTTTTCTCAAATAAATACTGAAAATAAAGAATTGTTACCAATGCAAAATAATCATTCAAAATCGCTTTAATTCACATAAAAATAAAAAAATAAAATTATTTTTCATGAAATTTTCTAGCATTAACTATATTATAATTATAATTATCTTCATTAAAATAAATGTACATAACAAGCAAATTAGTAAAAGAAATTTTTGGTGGGATGATGATGCAATTTATTGTCTTATTTCCATCAGTCACATTTATTGGGGGGGGGGGGGACGACGACGGATGATAGACCTCGCCGCCGGCGCTAGGAGATGACGGAAGTTTTGGCTGTAATTACATAGGACTCGGACGACGTGACATTTTTTTCTCATTAAAAAAACGGTCATAATGCGAAGCATGGGACAGAAGAAATATTTTGGAGTATAATTAATTAACGTGATTTGATTGAAATTAATGTGACCATCAGCAGATGCTAATGATGATGATGATGATGAGGCGGATAAAACGACGCATAAACTCCACATACACAAAATAAAGAATTATTTTTCTTGTGTTTACAGTCGAAAAGTCATATTTAAATGGTAAGTGTGTTTAGTTGAAAATAGAAAAAAAAGTTTTTCAAACAATTTATCTTTTCATTTAAATGCAATTTAAATTATTAAAAGCGGCGTAATGCTTTAATTATTTTAATACTTTTTAAAATTTTCTATGCTAATTTTTATACGCATATTTTCTATTTTCTAAATATTTTATATATTTCATAAATTAAAAAGTTGTAATTTATAATAAAATTTTATAAATTATTTTTTTAAGTTATTTTTTACGTATAATTTACTTTGATTCCAAAAGTAAGGATGTGAAATAATCGTTGTCAGCCGATAATTGACCTTGAAAATCTCTGCTTGTCTACCTTTTTCAAAATTTACCTCCACCCAACTGTAAAAATGCAAACAATTTAAACTAAAAGCAAGGGACATTCAATTGAAACGTGCTGGCGCAAAATTTTGTTTCTCTATCCCTTTGATTGATATAAAATTTTTGGTTTATTTTCTTCGAATTGCTTTTTGCTAATTCTCCCTAATCGATGACATTCATAAAAATTTCGTCTCTCTCAACAATTAGCAAAGGCAGAATTTGTCAAATTAATTTTTTAATGATAAAATCTCAACAAAACCCTCTTATTTATTGATAACAAAAATGCTTTGACAAATATTAAAAAATTAGTTAAAATTGTGGAAAAAATAATAATAAAATGTTAAGCAGGGTCAAATTTCAATGAGTAATTTTAAATTTTATGGGGTTTTTAATTTCAATGACTAATTAATAAATTTAAAAGGTATTTAAGATATTTATAATACTTAAGCATTTTTAAATTATAGTAATTTACTTATAATCAGACAAATAACAAATTGTTATCAGGCAAAACTTGATTAGTATTTTTTTTTGAATGGGCCCATATGCTTTCTGATTATAATTAGGTGAACATCAAAACTGGTAATGACTTGCAATTAATTTATTTGTTAATTAGTGTTAATTAAAACTGGTACTTCTGACATTTACGAAAATCAATGGACTGACTAATGATCATTCATTTATTTTATTATTTATAAAATAAATATTATAAATTGGTGAATTTGCATTGGGAAATTTCCCAATTATGATGTACATAAATTGGCGAAAATGGATACCATTTTGGAAAGATTTATTTTTTAAAATTAATTAATTAATATTTTATTTTTAGAGAATTTATTTTTAAATAGCTTCATTTTAAAAAATGGCTTCTTACCATGTTGCCATTGCTGCTGATGAACGCCAAAAATATCGCTCTTTTTGGGACCAATTTTCGGGAAGAGCAGACAATTCGGCAATGATGCTAAATGCTAATGCAGATCAAATTGAGTCATTGGA
>CP049709.1:21414908-21445685 GCA_004148225.2 Heterodera glycines | reverse complement strand
TTAGTTTTATAAATTATATGGATTAACATATTTTTTCTGCGCATATGCTATGAAGAAAGGGGCTCAAAAATAGCATTACTGCGTTAAAATTTTGGATTTGGTGAAGTTTTTTAGTGCATATAAAAGCATATTTTGGGGTTTTCGAGAATAAATGCATATTTTGCCATTTTTGCATTTTTAGAGCATATTTCGGTGATTTTTGGCAAATTTTAATAAGAAAAATGAAATAAAAATGAAAATACACCCCAAAGATTGACCTTTTTGGGAATTTAAAAAATATAGCCTTGAAACTCGGAAAATTTTGAATTTTTTGCAAGTACTATTGAAAAAAATTGTTGATATTAGTTGTTTTAGCATATGATAAAAATTTTAAAAATTCGAAATTGCATTTCAGAAAATCAAAATTTTTTGCAATTATATAAAAACACTCCTTACAAATTAGGCATTGTTTTGGTGTTTTTAAAGTCAGTTCTGTATTTTACACAATTTTGGCATTTTTTGAGGGTTAAAGCCATTTTGGGTAATTTTAAGGCATATTTTAGTGTATATTTGGGCATTTTTCGGGTTTTTAAGACATATGTATTTTGGGGATTTTTAGTGCATATTTTATGAGCATATTTGGGATTTTTAGTGCATACAACTTATAACCCTAGCCATAATTAATAATAAAATCCATAAAAAAATTCCGAAAATTTTCTTCAATCTGTCAATTGTTCTTACAGAAACTAAAGATTTCTCCATATTTCTTTGTTGTGCGCAGAAAATTGTCATTGCTCACCAATTCTTTAAAATGTTCAAATTCATCCCTCTTAAAAATATTATTTAAATTAAAAAAATTAAAAAATTTCTCACCAAATGTGGTTTGATTTGGTCCTGTTTTTTTTGCATAGCGTTTAATTTTGTGTTTGCCAAAAAAAGTTTTGTTGTCATTGGTCATCGACCCGTGGTGCGACTTTTGGGGATTTGCAACTTGGGGACCCGACATTTGGGGACCCGACATTTGTGGACCCGACAATTGGGGATCCCGACATTTGGGGATCCGACACTTAGGGATCCCGACATTTGGGGACCCGACTTTTGGGGATCCGACATTTGGGGATCAAGACATTTGAGGACCCGACATTTGGGGACCGAACGACATTTGAGCAAAAGACACTTAAGAAAACCACGGACATTTGGCAACCCGACATTTGGGGATTTCAATAAAACAAAAAAAAAATACCGGACTCACCGCGAGGAGGCGCAGAATTTTGAGCCCATACTAACCACAACACAATAGACAAACCACAATACATTTTTTAACTACAGTAGACCTTTTTCCAATTTTTATTTAAAGTGCCTTTCCCAAGGGCCAACGGGAACAGAAATCCGTCAAGGACATTCAAAAAGTTCCAGCCGACTTTGCTGTCTAATTGCGTAAAGCAACAAAATGCCGAGGTCATCTTTTCGGTTTCTTATCTTTCGGGTGACTTTGTTCGGTGCTTTAAATGAATTTTTTAACGAATTAATTTTTTGTGGCTGACCTGCAAAACAAATCTCTTCCACTGGTCGCCCTATTTCGGTATTTATTTTTCCAAAAATATATCCAGGGTTGTAGTCATCAACATTCACACTGAATTCATAAGAATTCAGAGTGAGCACAAACGGGAAAAAGTCCTTTAAGATCTGTTTCTCTTCGCAAGCTAAAATAATTATATCTTTTCAAAAAATAAAGATTTTTAACCTTTTATTTCTTGTATTAGCAAATAAATGTTGAGGGAAACTGAGCCCATTTCCATCAAAATTGTCGAGGCGGTAATGTTTTGTCCTAATGGCCAATAAAGCTGAAGCAACTTATTCCCGAGTCCTTCAGGTGCACAATTGTTTTTTCTCTATTGACAAATTCAGCATTCTGCTATTTTTTATAGGTTTTGAATGCACGTATAGGAGTTGGACCAACTTCTGTTATGTTAGACTTCGAAATGGGTTACTATTAATTTTAACGTATATTTATTAAACATTTAGCCGCCAAAAATGCATATAAACTATTTTTGGAGAAAACCTACAAATTCGTTTTTGCTTGTTCCACTTAGGACAGGCAATTAATCGTAGATTGAAGACCGGGAAACTTAGCCACTATTACACAACAAATAATGAATACAAAATCTTGGTTCGGAGTTTGGCTGCGCTCTCTTTTCTGGAGGAAATTCGAGTTGTGCCAGCTTTTTACTTGCTTCGACAACGAGCGAATGAGCTCGGCATACAAGTTGTTCCAAATGCAGGACAACCAGTCGCAATATTCGATTACTTTGGACGGTATTGTTAAAATAAATTGGATTGTTTATTCATTATATCCAAGAAACTATGTGCGTGGTCACGATGGAAGACCTCCACTGTTTCCTGTTCATACCTGGAATCACCATGATAGTGTTCTTCAGGACTTGGGGCGCACAAATAACGCCCAAGAAGGGTTCCATTTGGCTTTAAGAATGCAATTTAACAGTGTGCATCCGCCATTATCGAAGTGAAAATCGCGTTTAATCAGCTTAATATTTTAATTATCAGAGTTATCACTGTTCTGAAGAAAGAAGAGCGAATCGCAGCCGATAAGCTGCGGCAGTATGAGTTGGACCCAACTCAAGGGATAAGAATTCGAGAACGGAAGAAAACATACCGTGAAAATGATTTGGCTATCAGAAATTTGGTTGAAGGCTTTGATGCCATTGAGAACCCAAACGAAGATGAGATTCTTGCTCATCTCAGATCGTTGCAATACAGACTTATGCGCAATGATTTTGAGAATTGGGACGACCCAAATGGTGATTAATTCTGTTTTCACATCCCGTTGGCCCTTGGGAAAGGCACTTTAAATAAAAATTGGAAAAAGGTCTACTGTAGTTAAAAAATGTATTGTGGTTTGTCTATTGTGTTGTGGTTAGTATGGGCTCAAAATTCTGCGCCTCCTCGCGGTGAGTCCGGAAACAGAGTTAATTTTTAAAATATTAATTAATTTTTTTTGCAATGGAATTAACTCTGGCTAAAGCAGACGTAATTTTGTCTAATTTTGTGGCTTAGAATTAATTGTTTTATTGAAATCCCCAAATGTCGGGTCCCCAAATGTCGGGTTGCCAAATGTCCGTGGTTTTCTTAAGTGTCTTTTGCTCAAATGTCGTTCGGTCCCCAAATGTCGGGTCCTCAAATGTCTTGATCCCCAAATGTCGGATCCCCAAAAGTCGGGTCCCCAAATGTCGGGATCCCTAAGTGTCGGATCCCCAAATGTCGGGATCCCCAATTGTCGGGTCCACAAATGTCGGGTCCCCAAATGTCGGGTCCCCAAGTTGCAAATCCCCAAAAGTCGGGTAGCCCATCGACCGATGGTGATTCAAATTCAAATGACATATTAAATTGACCCATTTCATTTGCTTTTGGTCCGAATTCAGTTCATCTAAATTAACCAAATTGAAGGATTTAAATTAGAGTTTGATTACACTTTGCTCAACTTTATATTTTAGCAGGAACGAAAAAAGCAAATGTATCCAAAATTTAATCAATCTGAGTTCGGTTCTTATTTACTGCACTAATATCAGTAAAAAATTTCAAATATTAACTTATTTTTAATTCTATCAACTACCGTACCATTTTTACGGACAATTTACGGTAGGTAGCTATGTTTTGCCATGTTCAACTACTGCTGATTTTGCAAATGATTTGAAGTACCAATTGAGCACTCTCTTTGATTGGGTTGGCCACTGCCGAAAACTCCATTTGTTTCACCAGAAAATTAATTATGATCGAATTATTCGGAAAATAATTTTGGCATTTCATGTAAATCTCAAATGATCCGTTTTTTAATAAATGCATTAATTCACAACGGAAATTCAAAAATGTTAAATAGTTTTTCAGTTAATTTTGCGAATTGGCATTTTGTCATTTCATCGGCCCCTTCTCCCATGCTTCTTTCAGCATGGCAAAATGATCTTCTGGTTTTGTTTGGTTATCAATCAATGCTTTTCCGCTGATCAAATTCCGTTGAGCAATGCCATTGACAGCAGCCAAAGAAGGAGCATTATTATTTGTGCCAAATGTTACAGTTGCATCACCAATTCGATGATTATAGGCCAAATGATTAAATCCAAACATTTTGCCAATACGGTTCACAAATTGGCATAAATCCCTTCAAAAATGGGTGGCATCTTAAAACTTTTAAATTAAATTAATATTTTAAATTTTACATTTGTTTACGTTATAATGAAAAATTCGATAAGAAGGCCGAAAATTGAGTTGATAATCGCAGCCAAATTGAATATATAAATATAAAATGGCAAATCAAGAAAGTCCCATAATAAAATCATTGTCCCCGCGAAAATGTTGCCCAAATTCAGAAACAGCGGTGGAATTAGCTGTTTGCCAATGCGAATGTTTTCAGAGAGCTTTCAAAATAAATAATGATTATATAATTAATTTATATGGATTACCTGATAACGAATTGACAGATTATTCGAGCCAATATTTTGGAACATTTTTTGATAAATTTTGGAATTGTATCGGCTTAATTTGTAGAAAATGCCTAACTCAATGCTTCCGACCAGCAATTGGACGGCAGTTGTGATCAGATTCGTTATTGGTTGCTTATGATCATGTGGTGAAGGCGTTGTGGTGGCAATATAAATTGGGATGATCAACTGTAAATAAAAATTGATCGCTTATATCTTATCGAATAAGAATTAATCATCTCTCGAATTAGAGTGACATAGGACAAAAAAAACAGATTTGGCATATAAAACATACGGTCTTCTATTGGGGTCTAGTAATCGAGAAATACGGTATTATAGATATTTATCGTTTTAATTTAACTATTTTACTCTATTCTTTGGCGAAAAATACTTAGTTGAACAAAAAAATTCATCGGTAAATGCATCTTAACATTATGCTTAACAACATTATCAAAATACCTTTTGGCTTATGAAAAAACTAATAATTTTAAGTTTTTTAGGCATTTCTGGAAATATAATTTAATTGGCTAATAAAATTGTCATTACTCTCACCGCAAAAGGCGTCCACAGAATAGTGAACAGATGGTCACGTTTCTTTTCATATGTTTGGACAAATAAAGTAGACAAAATGCGTTCAACGATCAGAACATGGGGCACAAAATTACGAGCATAAATGCCGATGAAATATATTTTCAAAAGTGCCGGGAAAAATAGCGTAGATTCGGCACCAATTGGGTCCCAAAGGAAGAATTTGAAAAGACAAATGACGAAACGACAGGAACCACGCTTAAATTTAGAATAATAATCATTTCTTGTTTTATTTAAATACTTTGATTTAATTGAATTTAATTTACCAAGATAATAAAGAGACTCTGGAAGATGAGAATGGCTTTCATGTTCGGGTGGATGACCGATGTGCGTGCCACCAAAATCAAATTGGCAATGGACAACGGAATGCCAACAAAATTTATCAACAGTTCAACGGCACCGCCGAGGAAAAAAAGAAACAGGTCAATGTCAGTTGGTGCCGTTGTGTTCATGTTTTTGTGTTAGCATACGTTGATTAATTTCAAAATTTAAAAATAAATTAAAATTACGTTCTTAATCAACTGATATATAGAAATTATAATAAGTCAAACCAAATTATGGGGGAACAGAAAAATCATTCAAAATTTACACAAATTTCCCCATTATTAAATACAAATTTACAGGCATGCTTATGTAAAAAATCACACGCTTTTTTTGTCAGTGAAAATATGACAGGGACAAAGTGTCAACAAATTACGACCAATTAATTGCCAAACATCTAAATTTTAATGAGTTTTTCATCGTACGTTTCGCCTACTAACCCAAAATCGGACATTTCGCCGACTTACATTTCTCCTACTGGACATCTCGCCTACTGACACTTCGCCTACTCAACATTTTGGCTACTCACCTAAAATCAGACGTTTCGCCTTTTGAAATCTTGGGGCAATTTTGTGGGTTGGCGGCGCCGATAGGCACCGACACGAAAATTTTTTGGGATTTTAATGAATTTGTTAAGAAAAATTGTTCAAAATTTCAATAGTTTTTCTTCTTCATCCTCAACAGTGTAAAAATTTCTCGGTTTCCGAGACTAAAAACCAGAGACCGAGAAGCGAAAAACCCGAGAAATTTCCCGAGTCAAGAATCGAGAACCGAGACTATCACACATCCCTATTATCGACACACGTTTCCATCATTCGACACATATTTTGTTAATTTAATAAAAATGGACCCACTCAGACATAAAAAAATAATTGATAACAATTAATTTCAATTATTTCAGTTATCAGTTCGAATTACATGAGTTTAAATCGAAAAAAAATTTAATTTTCCTTTTTTCCTAATTACTATTGGCTATGAGGCTTGAAACAAAGTGTAAAACACATTTTAGCTCATTTTAAGGTCATTTAAAGTAAGCAAAAAAAAAAGTCATTTGACTTAAATTCCCATCCCTACTAATTGGCCAGCCGTTTATTTGGTTACTGTAGATTTTCATAGTTTTTTTAAGCATGAAATTTTAATTAAGTTTTAGTGTATTTCTTTATAGGTTAACTTTTTGCATTGAAATGTTTGAAATAGAGCAGTTAATGCATGAATTGCTACAAATCTACAAATCTTTTGGCCAAAATTTAAAAAAGAGCCAAACCTAACTCACCCATCTCTTTGCCAGGGTAGGGTCCCAATTCTTCATGATGAGAAAAGTTGGGGTCGGGGTTTGTCAAGGTCAGCTAGGTCGGGGTCGAGCTAGACTAGAGTGCAGCGGGACCGGGAAATTTGGGCAAGACCGGGACCGAGACTTTTTTGGCTGAAAAACCGGGACTTTTTGGCTGTGAAAACCGGGAAAAAAGCCGGGAATTTCCCGGTCCCGGTCAAAACTGGTCAAAACCGGGACCTTGGTACTCAGTTGTACTCAGTTGTCCGTGTTCAGGTCCCGGTCCCGCTGCACTCTAAGCTAGACAAATCGACCGGGGTTCGGGCTTTTTCATAACTGGATTTTAAGCAAATGAATGTTAAAAAATTCGGAACATTTTTAAAAATAAAAATACAACCCTAAGAATGGGCCAAATTTTTAAAAAAATGCGCCCCATAAAAATTGAAAATTTTCACAAAAATTCAAGAAGCCATAAAATTTCATTTTTCATGGTCCTTTCTTAAAATTTACTTCATTTTTGAAATAAAATATTAGAAAGTATGCACTTATTTTTCTATTTTGAAAATTGTTTTTGTTTTGCTTTTTTTTGCCTTTTTTCAATTATTTGTGCCTTTTTCACCTTTCTCGTGCCTATTTCGGCGTAATGCACAACAATATTTTCTTTTCACTTCGCCGCAGGTGAACGAACACGCACCAAAGCAAACACCACGATTAGGCTAATTACTTTAATGCGGAAACAAAATACAAATTAGAATGAAATCCGAAGATGAAATTACAATCCAAATAAATCGTCGGAAACGAGAAGGCTGTTTTGCTGACACAATATCACAAATTCAAAAAAGTAAAGACTGGAAAAGAAAGATCATGTCAAAAGACAAAATGGGAAGAAGATTTGAGATATCATATCGCCAAATAAATTAATTTAAAATGAAAAATAGTATATTTAATATTTCGGGACCGGATTATGGACGAAAAAGTCGCAAAATAAAGGTGCCGCGTCATTTCGTAAAACCGCAAAAATGGTGACGACACAAAAAGGGCGTTTCGCGAAAACCGCAACATGGACGGTATAAAAGAAAAAAAAGCAGCAAAAAATGATTGGCGTAATAAACAAAATGCCAATGCATTCAAAACCAATACAAAGGGTGTTTTTCTTTGATCAAATTCTTAATCAGAGGTCAAAGCTTCCAATCCACTTAAAATAAGTTAAATCATATGTTTTCTTAGAGATAATAAAACAAGAAATTATTTCTTACGGCGTCGAAACGGCACGTCCCGTAAATCATTTAAGTTGAAAATTTTAATTAAAAAATATATACCAATTTTCAAAAAATATTGAAAATAATCAATTTTTTTTGAGCACCAAATCATTTTCTGGGCCAAATTCCATTTTCGCAAATCAGAGTTTTTAATTTGGATATATTATCCAAAAACGGCATATCAAACTGATACACTTTTAAACAAAATAACATACCTAGCGAAAATTTTTATGAAAATGAAAGAGAAAAACCAATTTTAACTATGTTTAAAGAATTAAATTGTTGTTTTCTTCTAATTCCGATTAAGTTAAATTATTTTCAGTAAATCCTTGATACATATAATCAAAGCTCTGTTTATTTTTTAATTGTACTAAACTAATTAATATAAATTGTTGGTAACGTTGTGAATTGGACGCTAACGGAGTAGCTCAGTTGGGCCGGCACGGTTGGCCGTCACGTTTGGGCCGGCACGGTTGGGCCCCAGCACGTTTGGGCCCCCAATAATTCAAAATTATTCATTTATATATTTTTATCAAAAAAATTATTTAGCTGTTATTTTATTTTGAGGCGACCATAAATTCTAAAAAATTATGTTTTAACGTTTATTAAGGAATAAAATTGTTGACTCCAAAGAAATAGGCTAAAGCTACTGCACGATGGCCATCTCTACACATTTGCTAACACAAGTGCCGATGGCGATGTTAGTTTCAAGAATAGGGTGTCGACAAATGAAAAGGACGGATTGGACTTCACTTCCAGATGAATTCAACCGCATGGCGACATCACACACATGTGAACGAAATCCAAGGCACGTCATTGCGTAAAAAGTTACGACAGCCCTCAAAAGGCGTGCTCTTTTCAACCAACAACAATTTCAATGATTTTGAAGCCGCCGTTTGCAATGCAATACAAAAGGTATTCAATGGAATTGCGCCATAAACTTTTTTTCATTTTGTAAGTAACATGAGAAAAAATTGGGAGAACAATATTCGACACACTCAAAAAGAGATTTAATGCATTGCTTATTTATCCGTAACATCCCATTTAAGGCTCGGATGCTGATTACGCAAAATTTTTCAAAGGATTTGAGCCGCCTCCAAAAAGGGAAAAAAATACCGTGATGCCGATGTCGAATTCATGCAAAGATTCAGAAATACTACATCGACATTCCCAACAACAATGATCACAATTAGTTAACCGACATCCCCGTATCATTGAGTATTTGAAAAGTATTTCCCGAAATTACTGGAATCCTTGATAATTTTGTATCTAAAATTTGTTTTCATTAATCCAACTCAGGGGAATCTTTGAAACATTTAAATGCATTTTGTATTTTTTTATACCAAAAAAAGAGAAAAAATGTACGAAAAAAGTGTGAAATAATCAAAATATATAGAAAAACTTTGAACAAGCAATAGCCTAGAAACAAAAAAAATGTGTAAAACTTTCGATGATACTAAGACTATGAAAAATTTTTTGCACAATTTTTGATAATTTTCTCAAATTTTTTCGGCTTTTGGTTTATTTTCAAAAAAATTCCAAAAATTTTCCATCTTTAGGGGTGCCTTTTCGGTTTTTGTGAAAATGCCGAAATATGGATGTAAAAATGGAAATGTGGAAATAAAAATTCATCCTAGAAGCATCAAACCAAGCTAAAAATACTATTTACGTCGTTTTTAGGCCGAAATGAGTTTGCAAAAAAAAAAATATGGAAATCCATACAAATCCGGTCCCTAGTGATCACTTGTGCCTTATTTAGCTTTGTTTTCTTGTTTATTAATATTTCTTTATTGTTTTATGCGTTCAGTATTATAATAAAAAAAATAATTAAATAGAAATATTATATATTTTTTCCCAAATTCCTAAAAATCATATGAATTTTAATAAGATCCGGCAATAGATTAAGCTGTATAATCAATATGATATTACAAAAATGAATAAATAAAATTTTCATTCATAGTAAAATTGATTAATGCATATTTTCCTTTATTTTTTTTTATTCATAAAAATGTATAATTCATATAATTTTTTCGTTATTTAATTTAATATCACTAATAAGCATATTAGGATATTTTTTCAAAAATTTTTTTGTTTTATTTTTAAGATTATGATGAACGTGTTTCAAATTGTTTGGTGTTTCGCTGCAATTTTATCAATGTCCAATACCGCTCCAAGTGCGAAAAATATATTTAAACGTTTAAAAAATAAAAAATATGTTTCTTTAGACATAAAAGCAAAAGATTTAATTACTAAAAATGAATCAAATTCACAACATGCTGAAACCAGTGACAAAACTGCATCAAGCTCACAAAAAAATAAATCTGATGAGAATTGCTCAATTTGCTTGGACAGCATTGCTAATGATGATAATTCTTCACTGAAAACCTTACTTAATTGCAAAGTTAGCAAAAGCCATATAAAGTTTAATATTTAAAAATTCATTTATAATTTTTAAATTCAATTATTAATATTTTTATTCAAATTATTGAAAAAAATATATTAATAATATAATCTTGTTTTTAGCACAGCTTTCACCACAGTTGCATTGATCAATGGTAATTCTTATTTATAAAAAATATTAAAATTTTTATTTTTCAACAATATATAATTAGCAAATTAGCATAAAATTTCATAAGCCCAACAAAAATAAATAAATAAATATTTTCAGGAGTTCTAGCCCTTCTCTAATATGGAATTTAAAAAAGCTAAATTCGATGATTAGTCCATTGATTTTCATTTTGCAATTTTTTCAAAATTCCGATAACCTTTTTTTTTCGCTTAATTTTATTGGGTTAAGGTTACAAATCAAAAAACGATGTCCTGTATGTAGAGGAGAAGTTAATAAACAGGACCAAGTAGGAACTGATGACAGTCAGCACAACAATGGGGAGGAGGACATGGTAATAAATAATGCCATTTTAGCCACGGTTATTTTGTTTTATTATCTTTGATTATCATTTTCAAAAGCATTTAATTTTAAAGGAAGACGAAAATATAAATAATGATGATGATAATTCACTTAATGAGATTGCAGAGGAATCCGATGAAACAGGTCCATTTTTTGTATATTCAATTAGCTATATTAAATACTTTAATATACATTTATTTTGTTTTTTAAAAATTTCGGAAATTGCATTGAATCTTTCAAACATGTTTTAAAAAAAAATTTCTTATTTATTGAGGTATTTATATAATAAAAGAATTTCATTCAGACTCAAGTTTTCGTGAATTGGATGAGTCTATTGAACAATTTTTAAATGGTTATTTATATAATTCATAAATGAGTAAATAACAAAATAATTAAAAATGCAAAAATATTGTAGTATTTTATATAATAAAAGAATTTCATTAAGCAGAATTAAGTCCTGGTGAATTGGATCAGTCACTTGATCAGTTATTAAATGGTTATTTATACTTGATAAATTAGTAAATAAAACAATAATTAAAATTATGAAAAATATTGTTGTATTATATGTATTATTAAAATGAGAATTTTAAGAAGATCAATCGAGTTCTAGCGATTTGGAAGCGTCTCTCGAGCGTTTTTTAAATGGTTTAATTTAAGTTAAAGAATCAAAATTAATTTACTAATTTAGAATCTTTAAATTCTGCAAATGAACCCGATGATTAAAGACATGTATCATTGATAATAATCATTCTTTTTTATGATGTAGAATTTCCTAATTGAATTATTGTCAGTTGTTTTACCGGATGCCTTTTGGTATTGGTACTTCATCAGCCCATCCCCCAATAATTAGACGATTGTTCCACAAGGCGGTCCCGTACAAAAAATATTACCTGGATAAAATAGGGATTAGCCAATTTCCCCTCCTGAAAAAAACGAGAAAACATTGTGTTGGAGGGTAGAAACGAGTTAAAGAGGGCGGATGAAACAGCAAGTGAGGTCCTAAGGCATACTTTAATAGAGAGGGTGTACCGAGAAAACCCCGAGACCCAAAAAACCTGAGACTCGAGACTTATTTCAAAAAATTTTCCTATTCGCTTAAAAATTGTTTAAAAAATTTTTTTTTGACTCTATTCTTAACTATTATTTTTTTAATTTTGATTCAATTTGGTACAACATTTATCATTTCAAAAACGCACAAAACAAAAATTCGTTAGTTTTTTCGCGGTTTTTGAGTCAATTTAAAAAAAGAAAGGGTATTTTGGAGCTCCGGCGGTGCCGATAGGCGCCGCCGGGTAAAATTTTGAAATTTATCAGTGCGCTTTCTTAATAGATTTAGTCCAAAAATGACAAGATTTTATGGTTTTAATTGTTAAAATTGTGATTAAATTCCCAGAAAAAGGAATAATTTTTACAAATTATAAGAAAAAGTAATTACTTGGAGGGGTAGTGATCAACGCTAAAATGAAGACAATAACCAAGAACACAACAACCCACTTAACCATGCACATTACTAAGGAAATAAAGCAAAAAAGTTACTAAAAGTATATTTATTTTTTAACTTTACAAAAAGCCAATCATTATGTTTGTAAAAAAGTCTCGGTCTCGAAGACCGAGACCGAGACTGAAAAGCCGAGACCGAGATTCGAGACCGAGACCAAAAAAACCCGAGACTTTTCTGGAGTCGAGACTCGAGACCGAGACTCTCGAGCAGCACTACAAAACAGCACCACCCAAAATGCCACCAACCCAAAATGCCACTAACCCAAAAGGTCATCAACACAAAACGGCACCAAATTTGCCTTAGACGATTAGAGTGGAACAATAATAGCCTTTATTCTGAAGGTTGATCCGTACAAAAAAATAAATAAACTGGAGATGATGAACAGCTTCGATAATTTAAAAAAGACTGGGATTTCGGCGCCAATAGTGCAATAAAAATGTGAACGATTAAATACACAAGAAAATTGTAGACTAAATTTTATGTTGTCTTCATATTACTTAACATTGGGAATTTTTCATTTGAATAATGGCCAAATTTCCCACACTCAATAGAATAGACTGAAATTTTTAATTACACTCGCAATAATTAAAATATGGGAGAAATTTGCTTATAACACAAAAGTGGTGTTGCAAGTGTCATTTTGGTTACCATTGGAAACTCTGATTATTTTATGGGAAAATTTTTTGAAGAAGTGACGGTTTAGACAATTAATTTAACCAGGAAACGGTCAGAAATTATTTTATTATTTTACTCGTTAAATACTATCATTTAACATTCTTAAACTAAAAATATAAAAATAACAAGTTATTAAAGGCTTAAATAAAGACACATCTTCGAATTAGTGCGATCTATGAATTGTACATTTAGAATCAGTAGAGAATGAACTATGTTATGTGAAGCGGAATGTGCGAGAAAGCGGGATAATGACAATTTAAATTTTCAAACCATTTTAAGGCGGCAAATTTTTGAAAATTTTTAAAATTGTCTTCAAATCACATTAAGACTATTCTTTAAAAAAAATCAACGAGTTTTGTAGTATAACTCTTTTCATAGTTGACCAAATTGAAATTTTGATATCATCCAATAGCCCTAAGTGTTCTATATTTGTTCAACAAAATTTCGAACAATTTATTTAATTTCTAAAAAGGTGCGACCAAAAAGGTTTGGTTTCATACGCTTATTACCTTTAAATAAATTTTTTTTAAAATCTGTTTTAGTTATCTAATTTCAAATTTAGAAACCCCCCAAATTTTACAAGGAAATGCGTCATCATATATATATATGCAATAAATTAAAATTTCATAAACAAAAAAAAACGAGAAAAATTAATCAATTTTTGTACATTTATAATCATCAGATAAAGAACTAGGTATCTTATTTTTGAGAACTCCTAATAAATAAAAACGAAAAGGCCAAAATTGAAATGGTGTATAAAACAAATGGACTCCAATCAACTAGGCTCCAGCCCGATTTTTGGATTATAACTCTTTTCATAATTGACCAAATTGAATTTTTGATGTTAGCCAATAGCCGCCCTAAGTATTCTATTATATTTGTTCAACAAAATTTCGAAAAATTTATTTAATACAAAAAAAAGGACGACCTAAAAGGTTTGGAACGCCAGTTTTTTTTTTTGTTTTTTTTTTGATCATAACTTTTTTGTAACTTAAGGCATGTATTCAATTCTCGCCAGTGGCTTTAAGGTTCGATAACTGTCAAAAGCTTATTGAGTTAAACTTCAAAAGTGTTATAATTTAAACACAGATAAAATATAAATTGGATTTGTTTTCATACGCTTATTACTTTCAAAGAAATTTAAAAAAATTTTTATTTTAGTTATCTCATTTCAAACTTAGGAAACCCCCAAATTTTATAGCAGGAAATGCGTCATCTTATATATTAAAAATAAGAAAAATATTTATATATGCAATAAATTAAAATTTCATAAACAAAAAAAACGAGAAAATTTAAATTATTTTGGCATAAGCATTTCACGAGAATTTATAATGTTCAGTGGTTTTGTCACATTGTAAACAACATTGTAAACAGGAAATCAGATATAAGATTAGGTAATATTTTCATTTTTCATTCATATTTTTATAATATAATTATATTATTCATTTTAAAAATGAATTCAAAAAATATTTTTACTGCTTCTTTGCTATTTTTAATCTCTTTTTTAATTGAATCAATGCCATCGCCGAAAAATGAGAATAATAATGCCAAAGACGATATATCAGAAATTAAAGGTTTGATGAAATTTAAATTAAAAAAAATATTGTATTAATTTTTTGTACGAATTCGAAACAACAAAAGAACAAGAAAGACCCCGAGAGGTTTTTATAGTGCTGTTCGAGACAGAAAAGTCCATCGGATTCGAGACCGAGAATTGACCGCGTGACTGAAAATCGACCCCTAGATTCGAGACCGAAACCTAAAATCCCAAGACCGAGCAAAATCCCGAGACCCCAGACTTTTTCTAAATTTCTTGTTCACTTTGAAATAATTTTTTTGAGGCTTTTCATAACAAATTTCGTAAATTTGAATTTTTCGCTGCCGAACTAGAGCCCAGGTGGTGCTGATCAGGGCTAGGCCATTTTTTTAAATACGTACTTTCGCGTTTCGTTTACCAAGAGCCAATCTTTAGGGGTGTAAAAAATTCTCAGTCTAGAATCTCAAAATCTCAAAGACCGAGACCGAGACAAAAAAAAACCCGAGATTTTTGTCGAGTCAAGACTCAAGACTACTCTCGAACAGCACTAGTTTTTTTTAATCTCAGAATTTATAAATAAGCAATGAATCTTCGTAAAAAGAAACGATTGGGTATTTTTATTAAAAAATGCAACCAAAAAAAACAGAAATTTACAAAGGCTTATAGAATCGTTATATTTTATTGATTTTTTTTGAGAATTAATTACACCAAAAATCATTTTTAATAGGAAGAACATGCAAAACGTAGCAGGATTATATGGACAAAATGGAAAAAATATTAAAAGATAATAATGCCAAAATTGAATTGGTAATTGACGAAGCAAGGCTGATAGCATTAGATGTTGGACTAAAAATGCGTCATAAAAGCATGAAAGGGTATATTTTAAATAATATGTAAAACTTATACAATATAAATGAAATTGTCGTTTGCCGAGGAGAGATGCGAGAGTGAATAGCAATGTGAAATGATTGCGATATGTTGACTTCGTTTGTGCATAAAACATTTCCCACGCTAAAAGCGAACCGTCGATGAGAAACATCCGCTGGACCAAAAAGTGATCGAAGTGAGAAAAAAATGGCGGTTATACATCTTGAGAAAGTTTAACAACTCCGTCGAATGGACATTGTTCGAGGTTATCGTAAATGCACAGTAATCCAAAGGTTCTAATAGTTTAATGCAGTATAAAGTAATAAATAATGGCTAAAATTACCATAATGAAATATAATTTTGATTTTACCTCATGTTAAATTCAAATATATTAAAAACCATTTGTGATAGCTAACTGTTTTTATGATTGAACTGAAACTTATTGTTAGAATATTTGTCTCTTTTTTTTATTTACACGTATTTTATACCTGTAAGAGTTCATATAACATATCAATAATATAATAGTCAGTGATAATATATTCGCCTTTATTCATGTGCTTTCGGAAAAAATTTGTTTGGCTAATTGTTCATAACATAAAATTTATTCATTGAAAATTTTCGCCTGGCCAGGATTAATCTCTCGAAAGAGGAAGCTTCCCCATTTCTGACACTTCCGCGGCATTCTCGAATTCTCCTTTATTGCCTATCTCCAAGATGTCGAAGAACCATTCGATGTCGAGTAACATCCGGTGCTACCAGTGAGTGGCGGCGTGCTGGGCCCGTACCAAAAGAAGGAGGTAACTTTACCTGGGTAAAGTTACCCGGGTAACTTAACCCGGTTAAGTTACCTCCATCTGTGGGTTAACTCGTACCAAATGAACGTTACCGGGTTCTCGCTGGGCTTACCCACAACTGCGGGTAAGGTTACCCGTTACCCAGTTCTTTTAGTGAGGGTAACGTTAAAAATTATTTTTTAAATTTTAATTTTAATTGAAAATAAATTTTTATTTTTTGCTCAATATATATGATCAAAAAAAACTTTCAAAGTTTGATTGCTTAAGTAAATCGATTCTGTGTAATCTCTCCTCTTTTTTTAATGCCGGACAATTTCCTTTGTCTCTCATTCATAAGTGCTCTATCGGTGAGCACCGCCGGTTCAACAGTACTATCACCAACAACATTTCCGTTCCCTTCATCAATTAAATTCTCGGGCTCAATTTCTGTCTCGGGCTGATCTTCAATTTACATATTATATTTCATTGGATAGAGGAGAATTTGAAGAACAAAATACCAAGAGGAATTAGTTAGGAAAAATATTTAAGTATTTTTAAAAATTTTTTGAAAAATTGAGCTCATATTGTTACCCTGGTATGGGTCAGGGTAGAAAAGTTACCCGCAGCTGAGGGTAGGGTTACCAGTTACTCGATTCTTTTAGTGCGGGTTAAAAAGTTACCCGCAGCTGAGGGTAAGTTAACCGGGTTAAGTTACCCTCAACTAAGGGTAGTTCTTTTAGTGCGGAGCTGGTGTTCAATGAGGCGATCGTCAGTCATGTGTCCTTCTCACCGCAGTTGGGCTATGTGCTTGGCTTTGAAAACCCTAAACATGTCGTGTCAAATGAACTGTCAAAGTATCCGGTGGATTTACGTGGCGGCATATCAAGCTTTGCTGTCTACTCAAAAGGGTTGACCGAGAATATGATCATTGGGAATTCACTGAGCTCCTTGCTCCGCGTTGTGTCTATCAGCGGTGCCATCCCTGGGAGTACAACGAGAAGATTTACGACTCGCCAATATTTGCCCGTGTGTTGCCACGGGAGATCAATGAGATTGAGATTGAACTGCGCACAATGGACAAAGGCCGTCTCGTGCCGTTCGCCTATGGGACAACGATGGTCGTGTTGATATTTAAGAAAGTGATAAACTTCTGATTTCATCATTCATTTTGTTTTTATTTGACATTAATAAATGGTTCATATTGTGTTTGATCCAAGCATTGCGCAGTATGACGAGTACGTGCAGTACGGTAGCGGCTTAGAGAAGGAGGAATTCGACTACTTCCGGGGCACCAGCCCTTTTAAGAGGGGCTACGGTGTTCAGCGAGTCATGAGGGGGTGCCGCTCAAGGAGGCGTTGGTCAGTGAGGGAAAGCGCGGAATTGACACTGTGCTGGAGAAAGGCGGCCTGCCCAAACAGTTTGGAAGCGGAAGAACGGGTATAAAAAGAAAGAGAGCACGTGTGCCTGGTCATCAAACAATAATTGGACGACCAGTTGCAAAGACAGCAAGAAAACGAGTTCGCTCAGACGCATTTGGACTTTACTAAATAATGGCATTTCACAAAATCGACACTGACTCCGTGAACTCAATCACCAATGCTTTGGACTTTTTCCGTATACCCCCTTCAAATGTGAGCGTCTCGTCTTCAAAAAGTGTTTGAGCTTCTGCCCAGCAACCCTCTGACCGACACGCCCTACCACTTCAAACTTCACTCAAGCCAAAATTTCATTGACCTCATTAAATGCTATTTGCTCACAGAGTTTCGAATCCGTAAGGAAAACGTTAATGGACAACTTGTTGACCTAACCGCTGATGATATAAACACTCTGATGGCTTACAAAACATATTTTTCACATGAGCTCTCCTATTCAACAACGACAAAGGACTCACACCTGAATGCAGCGGGGTACTACCGGGACCCGGGTGATGTGCTTGAGACGGGAGACGGATGCACAGCGCGACGCGATTTGTTTGCGCTCAGCAACGTTGCTCAGTTCATTGCCAAAATTGACACCGACCTATTCAACCAGCCGTTGTATCTGATCAACTTTTGTGAGCTGGACATTGAAATTTTGCCGAACGACAACGAATTTGTGCTAATTGCGCCGCTCGCGGGTGCACCCCGCTACCGTTTCGAGGTTGTGGGACTGAAATTGTATGTGAAGAAGGTGTCTCTGATGGATGGGTTGGCGCTGGACATTGCGCGAAAGTTGGAGGTGAAGCCTGCCCGCTACGCTGTGAGGAAAACAATGATGAAATCACTGTTCATCAGTCCGGGTCGGTATGAGTTCACAGCCAATCTATTCATGGACCAAATCCCCCGGCGTGTGACAATGGGCCTGGTGGCGAATGCTGATTATGTCGGCTCAATTCGGCGCAGTCCATTCAATTTTCAGCCATTTAATGTTCGCGAAATTTCCATTGTTGCTAATGGTCGCTCGTACCCACAAGCGCCCTATGACTTGGACTACCCCAGCGGAAGGTATGTTCGCCCATTCAATGACATGAACGAAGCGGTGGGATTCGCAAACTCATCGGAGAGCAACGGGATAACTTTTGCCCAATACGGAAAAACGCATTGCATTTACGTGTTCAATTTGACCAACAGCGGGGATGTTCAAGCGGCACTGTTTGATCTGATAAAGAATGTAGACCGGAAGAGAGCAGCAATCTGTCACGGCAAGCAATTTGCTGGGCACTGTTCGCTCTTTATTTAATGCTCATCATCAGTCTTGTGCTACATCAAATTTGCTCAGTTTTTATGCTAAAGAATGGACAGTCTCCAAATCACAAAGATATTGAGCGAAAATCAGCGGACAGGGCGAGTGTTTCGGGGCTGCTTCGCCAATGACCAGTTGCCGCCCCCCTCCACGATACAGTATCCCGCTGCGCTCATTGTGAACAGGGACTCCAGCCACAAGGAGGGCTCTCATTGGTGCGCCATTTACGCAAAGGGAGTGGAAGCGCCAGCGCTCTACTATGACAGCCTTGCCCAGCCCATTCCGCCCACCATTACGTCATCCTTTTTACGCTATTTCCCAGGGGAGAATTCGCGTCCATACCAGTCCCCCTTTGTCTCCACTTGTGCCGCCCATTGCATTGTTTTCATTTACCACTTATCCTTAGGCGAAACATTTAATCAATTTCTCAGTCGACTCAATTCTTGTGCAAATCCCGATTTATATGCCACGGTTGTACTCCACAAAATTTTAAATAAATAAATTAAATGGTTGAAAAAAAGAAAAAGTAAAAGCCCGATGATCGGGCATAAACGTCAAGGTAGCCAATTTCATCATCACCAAAATGCGGGTTCTTCAAAATATATGCTTCATCGTCATCATTAGCGGACAAAGGCTCCGTTGACACAATTCCACTTTCAGCCATTACGCTCGGCGATGCCTTCAATATTGCCGGAAAGTTGTCGCGGTGCACCAGATCAACGGACGTGCACTTTTTCATCGTCAGTGGGTTCGGGCTTTTGGTTAAGTAGTTTAGCACCACATCACATAGTGCACCATTTTCCTTAATTTTTTTTACCATAAAATTGAAAAAGAAAAATAGTCCAAAAATTTTACAAGCGAATTGGGCGAGTCAACCAAAATTAGGGTGCAACAAATGCGCCCAGATTTGCCGAAGCAAATGTATTGGGAGAACGCATTGAAAAAGCCCGGCTCACACAGCTCATTGAGCTGTCCGTCTGACATCCATCCTTTTGCACCGATCATATCAAAACTTGGAGCCAATTCCTTCTAAATGTGTAAATTAAAATTGAAAACAGAAAATTGCATTACAATTATCGCAAATTTTTGGTGGCGTTTGGCCCGAAAAATCTCAACGGTTGCGTTAAGCACTCCAATGCCGGAGAGTGGCCGGCCTTAAATTATGAAGTCAATGTGAAATAATAAAGACACATGTCCCACCTGGCTTGGGTGTTACCCCGCCAAACAAGTACATTATTGGCATTGAGTCGATAATTTCGGAGAGAAGCTCGGCTGGTAAGCGCTTGCCCATTTTTATGCACAAATGAACGAATGAGTACATGTGCATGATTTTTGCCCGCGGCGCCGCGATGAACACTCATTAATAATTCAGCATGTTATATTTGGTAGTGGTCACAATGGAAATTTTAATTTGCCGGAAATGAGCCGAGAAATTAATTAGGCCAACAAATTTGGCACTCAATAAAAGTTGCTCAAACTATTGGGCTCCGTTTATCCTGGCAGCACTTTTGTGTCTTTTAGGGCTTGGGGTTGTTCAAATTTCTCTTCTAATTGTCGGAGCCGTTTAGGTGCACTGTCGTCTTGTGCTTCATGGAGGCAGTGCGCAGCTCATCAGGCCAAGCTTGGTTTTAAGTCGCA
The DNA here is from genome assembly GCA_004148225.2 of Heterodera glycines. Taxonomy (NCBI): domain Eukaryota; kingdom Metazoa; phylum Nematoda; class Chromadorea; order Rhabditida; family Heteroderidae; genus Heterodera; species Heterodera glycines. Next base: position 21,425,155 of record CP049709.1, on the reverse strand, counting down.
AAATTTTTAATTTCAATTGCCATTTCCATGCCCAAACGCTATTGACCAACTTCTATAAAAAGCCCCCCCCCCATTTTCACGCATTATTTGTCTCCTAGATAATGCAAAATCAGCCTCCCAAGCATCCCTCTCTGTTTTTCATTGACCAAATTCTATCGGCCCCAAGCAAAAAGCCGCGGCGTGGCGGCTTCCTCATTAATCAATTATTGGGAGATGTTCAAGAGGGTGCGGGCACATCCTCTGCTTCTTCAAAATCGGCACCGGACTACGTCAAAAAGCTGGACAGCAGTGTTGAGCATGTGCCCCGTTTCCAGTACAGCAAAGTGAAGTCACAGTTCAGCATTGTCGATGTGCCAGCAGCAAATCCTGAGGGAATCTTGGCCGGCATCTTCCGCCTTGACGCAGCGATGGAGGAGAGTCGTGGACGTGGAATTGAACCCACTCATCTCGGCTGCATGATCAGCAGTCCGTTGCTCACCGGCGGGGACATCCCCATCCCGGTTCGACAGATTACCGATAACACCGTTGACACAATACTGAATCAGTTCACCAAAGTGGCGCAGAGCAAACAGCAGCAAAACGTCACGCTTTGGGGCGAGCCCTTCACTGTTGTAGTGACGACAGTCGATCGCTCCAATCTTCCCGCTCGGAGAACCCTGAAGGGCGGTGCTCGACGAAGCCTAGCACCCGTGCATCACCGAGTGACGGAAAATTGTTTGATTAAGGTCGTGTCGCGCCATCAAATCAAGACTATTCGATGACAATTTGTTTTAAGATTTGCAACCCGGACGGGCATTGCCTGTTCTACGCGTTGCAGGCAACGATGGTGGCCAAAACGCGTGGTTGGCCTCGTTGGAAATTCTACGACTATTTGCACAGTCGGAGGGGACAGCAGGGATGTCTGCAGCGGGATGCTTTACAACTGATGCAGCAAATTCGTGTACGGGCAGGACTGAATGCATATGATGCGGAGATTTGTGTGCCGTGTGTGATGCCACCAACACCATTTGGCATCACATTTTTGTGCCAAATCGAAGCAGTGCAAAGAATGCGGGGTAATTTGGAATGTGCGAGACAACAATCGAAATGGGCGAAAGGTCAAAAAAATGGTTGAAAACGCAATTTCTTAACGTTTTTAGGGCCATAAGTGCTTTGAATCCTTCTGTCAATTGTGCAACACTTTTCACAATCCCGAGCGGGGGTGCTTCATCCAACCCAACCTGGCGCAGCAGAACAACAGCAGGCTGTCGAATTTGTGGGCCGCATCGAACTGTTGCCTTTTGTCAACGCCGCTTTGTGGACACGCACGTGAACCATCAGGTGGTGGTGGCCGACAATCCATTGGTGGCATTTGTGCATTGGCTCGTCTTCGAACTGCCGATGAGCTACGACACATACGCCTACTCACACTTTGGCGGACGGTTCGACATGGTGCTCGTTTTTCGCGAGCTCTTCAGAATTGGCTTTAACCCAGAGATGCTGAGACGAGTAAAAGCAAAACATTTTTTATGGTGATAAAATTTCAAATCTTTAGGGCAACAAAATGTATGAGATGAAAGTGCGTAAGCAGAAGAAGCGCAACCCCAACGTCGTCTTCCGGGACTCCTTCAACCTAATGCCTTGCTCACTGGCCGCGCTCGTCCCTTCATATGGGCTGGAGGTTGAGGACAAGCCGTTCTTCCCCCACATGGCCAATCGACCGGAAAACTACGGCAGGGAAATCCATCCGACGCCCGACGACTACCTGGCCAGCGGTATGATGCCCAGCAAAAGGCGGCAATTCGATGCGTGGTACGCCGAGAACCGTCACCACCACTTCAAGCTGGATGAGGCATTAGCAAGGTGGCGTTTCAAAAAAAAATGTTGCCAAAGTCCTCTCATTTTGGCTCTCTCAGCTATTGCACCAATGATGTGGAAATCTTGATGGCCGCTCTCGTCGCGTTTCGACGGGAATTCTTCGACATTTCGCGGCGGCAAGAATACGTTGATGGGATTGACGACAAGGAGAACCACGACGGAATCGATGTTCTGCGAGAATGCATGACCATCGCGGGCGCATGCATGCGTCACTTCCGCACAAACCAAATGCCCGACGCGCATCTGGCCATTGTCCCTGAGCGCGCTATGACAACGCGCAGAACCAATTCATGGCTCAGAAGATCCAGGCCAGCGGCTTCGACAACAACATCAGAGGGAACGCCGACAAAGAGGAGCAGTTCGTGCGGGAGTGCGCAGAGCAGTTCGGCATCACAATCGACCCGACAAAAATGGTGCTGAACAAAGGGAAGCGGTCCTTGGCCAAGCTATGCTTGAACAACTTATGTACGTTGTGATTTTCAGATTTTGTTTTTTTTATTATTCAAAAAATTAGGGGGCCGCTTTTCGCTTCGCAACTTTGGTCTCGCTCAGACTCTGATCACGAATGACCCGGCGATTCTGGCTGAATATTTGGACAACAAATCGATTGAAGTGACATCAATCGACCAATTGGATGAGGAGCACATACTCATCACCTATCTCCACAAAAAGGACTGGGTGGATGAGCATGCCTGCTCAAACATTGGTGAGGCACACCCACATTTCCTGCTAATTGATGCTTCAGTCATTTCTCTGTGGACAACATCTGCTGCGCGCCTCGTGCTGCTTAAAGCCATGCAGAAGGTAGTCAGATCGCCGGGATCTGAGCTGTTGTACACGGGTAATGCAACAATGCACAGAAAACCGATGATGAAATCAGATTATTTTAGAGACTGACAGCCTCATTCTGGTCCACCCGGAGGAGCAGTGCCCACTGAAAACTGGCACCCACCTGGGCCAGTTCACGGACGAGTACCCAGACCACGACATTGTGGAATTTTGCAGTGATGGGGCAAAACAAGTAAAGTTACCATCTGTGCAAATTGTTTTTTAATTTTTCCGCGCTTTAGTACGGCCTGTGTCTGCGACGCAAGGGCGCGGAGGCGGGAGCCCAAATGGACCATGTGCTCAAAGTGCGTGGGCTAACCCTGAACTATGATGTGCTCAACAACCAGGGGATGCGGTATGACACATTCAAAGAAGAAGTGGTCCCTTTTGCAACGACGGGTGACTATGAACCAATAATAGTCACGTACCCAAATTCCTTCGCCCGAACATCAGGGAGGGAGGCCGAGTCGTTTCCATGCCTATGCAAAAGTGTTATCGTCCGTTTGTGGGAAAGGGCATAATAGGCGCTGATTTCAATGTGCTGAATTTTGGACACACACCGTAATTTATTGTACATTGTCTCTCTCTCTCTCACACACACACACACACACACACACACACACACACACACACACACACACACACACACACACACACACACACACACCACACACACACACACACACACACAACACACACACACATGACTATTCTTTTGTACCTCTTGTGTACATTTTATACCATTTTATTCGTTTTTAATAAAAATTAATGCATAATTAAAGAATTGAAGATAAAGTTTTAAAATAATTAAGCATTATAAGAAGTCAATTTTAGGTTGAAAAATGCACAATTAAGCAAGCGAAGATGCAATCTATATTGAAAATGTTGTCGATGTCCATGTTGTCATCAATCAGCTCAAGCAGCTCCATAGGGTAGTGTCGGTCCTCCCCTCCCCCGGAAAAGCGTTCAACAATGCACGGCACATAAGGTAGGTGAAGCTTTATTCTGTGGCGGGCGTAAAAATGCGCCGCCACATTGATGTTGAACGGGTTGCGTAAGTGGCCATAAGCGGGAAGAAATGCTGCGCCTTGTGCCGAAATCCCAGAAATGAAGAAGGTTTTGGTCAGCCCGTTACGGTCATTGTAGGTGGTGCGCACTTTGCGCCCAATAAGGTGTTTCAGCACAAGCGCCCGGTCCTCGGGGTGGTTGAGCCGGTCTCGCAACAATTTGACAGGGCATTTGAGCAGCTGGCTGCAAAATACGCTTACGAGAACCATTGCAGGAGAAAATGAAAGTCAGATGCGGATGGGTTTCACTTTTATATCCGGAAAAGGGATGCCACGCCTACTCCAAACTTTGCCCAGGAGGCACGCCCACTCTCAACCAACATATTTCATCTGGCCAAAATGGGGCTGTATCATGGGCGCATGACGCTTGAATTTGGGCCATTGAGCAGAGAACAGCAGCTAAATGCAACGGCCGCGCGCAACCCAAAGGAAGCCGCACTTAAGCTGGTAGCGAAACGAAAGCCGTTTTTCGTTGGGGGGACCCATTGGCATCTGTCCAGTTCCCCGACACTTTGTTGTATCCGAATATAGGGGGGATGTGTTTGTGTAGTGTAGGGGTGGCGCAATTCTTTGGGGCCTGTGGGCACGTGGGACTATGCCGACAATGCTTGCTTATTCATTTAAAAATTTCACCCAGCCCTGATAAATGTCCCTACTGTAGAGTGAACATCACATTTTACATGCAGCACTAAAACAACTTTCATTGGCTGTGTACGTGTGGTGCTGCTCACCCTACAGTATCCCCCCTCCCCCTCTACAAAAAAATTTTTCACTCCATTGTATTAATATTTGCGCGTTATATTCACAATTGTTTATTGATGAGAGAAAAAAATAAGCAAAATTAAATTTGATCGAGTAAATGTGCAACAACAAAACAAAAACAAATGAGAATCAATTTTTTGGTGGTGGTGGAGGGTACGGGCAAAAAGGCATGAAAGGGACCATCGGCATCATCATCATCATACACGGGAATGGTGCCATTTGAGGGAAATTGTTGTTGTTGTAGTTGAACGGGGGCGCTGTCATTGGACCCGGGAATGTGAATGGCTGCTGCGCGCTGTTTCCTCCTCCTCCTCCATTGGCTCTCCACTGAGCGTACTGACGATATCCGGCACGACGTTTCGCCGCTCCACAACGATTATGAAAAAAAAATGGAAATTAGCCAAGTTTAAGCCAAATTTAGCCCCTAAAACCTGAACTTGTGAGCCCCCAAAACCAGGGCCCACCCTGTGGGTGAGCCCCTAAAACCAGGGTCCACCCTGTGGGTGAGCCCCCAAAACAAGGGCCCACCCTGTGGGTGAGACCCTAAATCCAGGTCTCTGAACCACTAAAACCAGGGCCCACCCAATGGGTGAGCCCCCTAAAATCAGAGCCCACCCAAAGGGTGAGCCCCTAAATCCAGGGCCCACCCAAAGGGTGAGCCCCTAAATCCAGGGCCCACAGCAAATGCGTGAGCCCAGCACACCGGGCCCACAGCAAATGCGTGAGCCCTGAAATCGGTGCCCACGCAATGGGTGAGCCCAAAACAAAAACAAACAAAATAAGCGAAACAAACACTCACCCGCTTTCGTCTCGGCTCTCCATTTTCCTCACCGCCGTCGGACAAATCCACCACCACCTCAGTTGTCGGTGCTTCCTGAAACAAAAAAAAATGAATTTTGAAAAAAAAAATTTTAAATATTCAACAGACCTCATTACGACTTTGTTCGGCATCGGTGGGTGCTCGTCGTTTGTCACCGGTGTTCGTCGCCGCCGCCGCCTTTAGGGATTGGGGTAAAATTTAGAAATTAATTCATAAAAATCTACCCCCCCCACATTTTTTTTTGCACTGGTCCGGTGGCGCGCTGCTTTGCCACCGGCTTTGAAAATTTTCAAATTTCCCTCCCCTCCTCATAACAGACCGTTTTGCCTCCACCGGTCGATTTCGTCGTCGTCACTGCCGGTGCACTGACCACCACAATTCCAGCGCTCCCTCCGTCGGGCTCTGCCACCAACACATGAAAAATTTAAATTTAATAAAAAAAAATTTTTTTTTTTCATTAAATTTTCTTACTTGCCCATTTTCCGCATTGGGCGCTGTTTCGCCGCCTCCAATTTCATTGCTCCCTCCATCGGTCACTGCCTCCAAAACATCAACGTCCGGCACATGAAAATGGAAAAAAAGGGATTATTTAATGGGGAAAAATTTAGAAAATTTTTCTTACTTGTCCATTGGCCGCTGTCTCGCCGCCGCCAATTTCATCAACATCCGACACATGAAAATAGAAAAAAGAATTATTAAATGGGGAAAAAAATTTGAAAAAATTTTTACTTGCTGGCCATTTGTCGTTGTGCCCCCAATTTCATTGTCCCAGCAACGCGCGCTCAACACATGAAAATTTATTTGAATTTAATTATTAAATTTAAAAAGAAATTCATACCCCCCGTTCAATACCAGATGGAGTAACATACTAAACAAAATTTATTTTTATTTTTTTTTTTTGGAAAACAGGTAAAAAATTTTACATTTTTCATAAGGTCAGTGGCCACATTTGCCGCTGCCGTCTGAGGTGGGATGGTGCCCCACCCGACCTTTTAGCAAATTGACGTTTCATTTTTTAATAAAAAATTGGAAAACAAATCTAAAATTACAATAAATATTTTTAAATTGTTTTGGGGAGTTGGGTGTTTGGCGTCGCTAAGTGAATGAATGAATGCCATTCATTCGTCCCCCCCTGCCCTCTTCGGTCCAATGACCTTTCCCAGTTAGAGAGCGTATGGGCAAAAGAAGCAGAGAAAACGACGCCTTATTGGCGTGGTCATCTCCACCGAAAAATGACCCCCCCCATTCGCTTATCCGCACCCCAATTTTCTCTGTCTGTCTAACACTTCACAATTTGCTCTCTCTCTATCCGCTCTTTCTCCCTTGCCCCACAATCTGTCTCTTTCTCTCTTCCTCCCTTGCCCCACAATCTCTCTCTCCTCTATCTCTCTCTCTCTCTTGCGCCCTTCCCACCCTCTTCCCCCTCTCCTCCATCTCTCACTCTTTTCTTTTCTCTGCCCCACAGCACTGTCTGCGCCCCGCGCCGCCACCAAATGATCATTAATCACCGCCATCGCTGACCAAAAGTTTTTTTGCCAAAAAGTTTTACATCACCTCTTCACATCCCCCCGTAGGCACTGTCTCGTGCGGTAAACCCCCGCGCGGCGCGGCGGCACATCAAAGGCTAAACGGTCATTAATCATTTTCACGCCTGACGACGATAGGCGTGGGGTAACTACTCCCGTATATTTTTTAATTAATTTTATGAATTGAACTTTTATTTTCCTAACGAGTTGAAATGGGTGGAAATGAATGTTTCTTTTCAGAACCAACAGCAGCACTAGAACAGAAAAGACTGGCTGATGGACTGCTGCACAACAAAATTTAGCTCTAATCTATCCAAAATAGAAGAGGAAAATAGCACAAATCCCAAGAGCACCCTCACTCCACTTTTTTCATTTGTCCAATTTTAATATATTATAATATTATATGAAATAGTCAAAAAATAATAATACATATTGATTCAATCTATTGCTATCAATTTCCGTTTTTTAGCAATTATTTTGTCATTTTTTGTGCCATTTCCGATTGCCATAATGTTGGCAATTATTAGTAAATATAAATAGGCGAATTTCATTTATTTTGTTAATTTATTTAAAAATTTCAAGAAAAAACAACAACGTCAACAATGTTTAAACTCTCTCAATTATTTTTTATTTTTATTTTTTCTATAAAATTAATTGGAAACAAATGCACCAAAAATGGAGTTGCTTCTCCATTTGAGAAAGTTATCCAAAAAGATGCCAACAAATCAACACCAAAAATTGCAGAAAAAAATGCTGAGAATGAAGAGCAAAATCCACTGAAAAAAGAAGTAAATTTTTTAAATAATTAAAAAATATTTATTTTTTTTAATCATCACCCATTAAAGATTGAAAATCTAAAAGCAAGAATGGACCAAGAGTTGAACAAAATCATTGAGCTAAAGCTTGGCACTCAGCTGCTCAAAATGAATGAAATTGCCGAAAGAATTGAAAATGAAAAGACACCCTTGGACAAAGAATTTATTCAGAAAGTGATTGAAGAAATACGACCATTATACGGTAAATATATTAAAAAGGCATATCATTAGGGATGAGATTTTAATATTTAAATGAATATGAGTTAGATGGATTTTTGTAACTCAATTTATTCCCTTTATTTTTTTCCAAAATGGGTTAAAAAATTTTAGAAAATATTTTGGCTACTCTCGCAAAGTTACATAAATTTGAGTACACACACAAACGGGTTGCCGCGGGACTTGGAAAACATTGGGACCGGGATTAGGGTTGGGATGGATCAAAATCTTTCGGGTCACGACGCAGATTTTGGGGCGCGAAAAATTGGGAACGGGATTCGTGTCATGATGGCTAAAAAATTCTGGTCGGGAATTGGGCAGATACATAATGGGACTCGGGCTGAAATACTGATGCATACGAAATTTCATACACAAATCAGCATTTTAATGCAATTAATTTTCATCTTCATCATACCATGTAATTTTTTTTTGATTTCTTTTATTAATAGCGTGATTATTAATAATTTTTTCTGAAAATGAAGAATGGTAAATTCATTCTGAAAATTCTATTACAAAAACATTAAAAAAACATTTGTCATTTTTTAATTTAAAATTTATTTAAAACGCAGTTGAGGCGATCAGAGACCATACAAATATATTGGTCAAGTTGAACTTTTTGGAGAATGACAAAGGCTTTAAAAAGGACGCAAAAAACATGGAAAATTTGGTATGCAAAAGTGTCAATATGTTTTAAAAAATAAACAAATAATTTAGTTAAAGTAAAAATTGATGGCTAATGGATAGGGCTGGGAATTAAATTCACAAATATAAACTTAAAATATAATTTTTTTAGATATTTTAAAGGTGGTACATTTTCTTTTGAAAAAAAAATTTTTATGTTATAATTTTTTTTTAATTTTTTGTATTTTCATAAGAAAGTAGTTTCTTACTTTTTAGAGCATGTCGAATCCAGAAAAAATATATATTATATATATATTTAAATGAAATTCCCAACATTGTCTAATAAATATAAAATTTTTGTATGTATCCAAATATTGTAACTCGAAAATTACAGAATGCACTTGAGAATCAGCTTATCGCCAATAAGGCATGCTTAATCAAAGAAGATGAGGTTTTTTGAATAACCATTTAAATATTAATTTTTAAGCTTTCCACGACTAATTAAGATTGTGCAAACCTATCACAATGAACGCGCTGAATTGGAGCGAAAAATGAAGCGGTTTCCAATAAACTTTTCTATTAAAAATATTTTCTGAAAATTTCAAAAAAACGAACAATTTTAGATCATTAAATTTTTCTTGATTGCTTCCTTTTAAAAAATTATACTTTCATTTCTAAGTTTTCTTTAATTCAATCTTAAAATTTACTCATTCGGAAGATTAATTTTCCATGTAAATCAAAATTTTTTAAGAAACGAAGGCAACGAAACTCTTGATGAATATGACCAAAAATTCATTGACACATTGCAACTGAGTTTGGAGGAAGGCATTGACTTTGGAATTTCTTTGCTTTCATTAGCCGACAAAATGATGGACCATTTGATAGTGCGCGAAGAAAAGAAAGCAAAGAAAAACGAACAAATGTCCTATTATAACTAATTGCCTAATTAATTAATTATGTAATTAATTAAGTAATTGTTTGTGCTGGTAGGATGTAAAAGGGTCATTAGAGCATCGGAAAATGTTATTTTTAGAAAGGATTTGTCAGTGAATAATTATTTTATCCTTATTTTTTTCATTAATATCAAATAACAGTTTGGTATTTTCATGAAATTTGGTGCGAAAATTGTTAAAAATTTTGCAAATAAAAAGAATTTGACATGCCATTTTTGCGATTTTCTATTGCTAAATCTCTCTCAAAGCATTCCAATGGAAAAAATTGGCATCGAAAGACTTTATCTTCTTTTTCCTATTATAAATGAATTGTTTTTGAGATTTAAAAAAATATAATGTCTGATCAAATCTGCCAATATTTGAACATTTCAATATCTAATACTGTATAAAAAAATTTGGCAACAAAATTCGTCTTTTGGATCAAAATTTGTCATTTTTCGAATGAATTTTTAGTCCAATGCATCATCAGTTTATTGTAGTAATTAGAGACCGGCGCGGGACGGGATCCCGCGCGGGATTTTGCGGGATACCAGTCCGCAATCCCGCATGCGGGATTAATCCCGCGGGATCCCGTTCCGCAAAGAATTTTGAGTCCATCAGCCCCTTTTAATGCATCCCGCCAGCCCCTAAAAATTTATTTTTCAAAACTTCAGGTATTTTTTGATTTTTGGATTTGAAATTTAATTAAATTTTTTTCGAATTTTCCAAAATTTATGAACCAAAGTTCTGTTTATTAATTTTTAATGATATTTTGACATTACAAAAGACAAAATTCGCATTCC
>CP049709.1:21321095-21414527 GCA_004148225.2 Heterodera glycines | reverse complement strand
ATTATGTAACATGGAAAAATTGATGAAATTATTAGAACAAAGAAACAATTTGAAGTCTTCTAATGCAATATCATTTTATTCAAGTTTTGTTGCGCACAAATTTTTTTTTTTTGGTTTTTTAAAATTTTTTTACTCATTTTCAAGATCTGAATTATTGATTTTATTTAATTTAATTGAAACATGAAAGAACCGTATTGTTGAGTCTTTTTTAGGTGCTAAAAACTGCCAAAATAGTTAGTTTTAGGTTTTAAAAAAACCCCCCAAAATAGGTGCTAAGAATGGGAAAATAGTTGCTAAAAACATTCAAATTTAGGGGTTTAAAATAAATCGATATTGAGATAATTTTAAAATCAAAAATTTTCGTCAAAAAAAAATTTTGGAAATGATTTATTAGGGGTATATTTTTAAAAATTTTAGGATCAGTAGGTAAAAATCTAAAAATTGCATCCCTAATTATTATTATTATTATTAAAGTAAAAAAATAAAATCCTTGATTTCTTAAGTTAAAAATGGATTAATTCACCTAATTAGGACCCTGATTTATTCAATCTGCTGAATGTAACGATCAGTTTCATGCGCCATCATTTTGATCGGATGTATAATTGCAACCGTTTCATCAATTACTTCATTATTGTTTATTAAGGATATTCAAGAATATACTCAAAATGTTCTGTTAGTAAATTATTTTTTACTTTCTTTTATTTCTTGTATTCCAATTTTGGCTTCAGCCAGCGGGGCACCCATTCTCATGTTGAGGTAAAAAATGTTCAAATTATCATTTTTATTTAATTTATTTTAGCCAAAATTATCTGAGTCACACAAAAAAATTGTTGAAGCGCAACTCACCATCAGCAGCATTATTCACAAATTGAGAATTTTATTTCATATTTTGATTTTCAATTATTTTTGTACCACAAAAATTCTCACGCAATAAAATCGTGGGAAATGGCAATTCATTTCTGAGAAAATGAAGCTAAAATGCCATGACAATGAATAAAAGCATTAAATTTTTTAATTGGCTTGTCATTGACTTACTCTCTTTAATTGGCACGCCATTTTTGCGATTTCTTTCGTTAAATCTCTCAAAGCTTTCCAGTGAAGTCAATTGGCATCGATAGAATTTATCTTTTTTTCACATTATAAATGAATTGTTTTTAAGATTTGAAACCATAATAATGTTTGATCATATCTTCCAATATTTGAACATAACAATTTTCTCTAAAATTGATCTAAATAATTTAACAACGAAATTCGCCGTTTTGGACAAAAATTTGTCATTTTTCGAATGGATTTTCAGTCCATTGCTTCATCAGTTTATTGTTGCTAATTGCGCATTTCAATTCCAAGTCGCAATTGTGGAGGTAAAAATGATAAATTTAAATTAAATATCTAATTACTATTAGTCTAATTTTTTAGTCAGATAAATATATCAAAGGAATTGATAATCAGCATAAAATGGGCATTTGGTCATCCATTTGGCCACAAATTATTTTGCCAGGAATTTTCGCATTGGTCTCCGTTTTGTTCAATTTTTCTTTAATTTTGGTCACTTTTACCAAAATGTGAGCCTTTTAAATTTAAAATTTATTCAATTTTTTGATTTTAAAGAAAGGATTATAAGGTGTGTAATTGGCTGTTGGCCTTCGATTCGTTTTGCCAATTGTTTTTCGTCGCTCCTTTTCTTGTCAATTTTTTGGCCCAGATTTTACAGTACACCACAGTTGATTACCGTATTTGTACTGGTAGTCTTATGGTATCAACTCGCATTACCGTGTGGCGTGCTAAAAATTGTTGAAGCGCAAATTAATTTGTTCAAATTTTTAATGAAAATTACCGTGAGGCGTACAAAAAATTGTTGAAGCGCAAAAATTATTGTTCTTTTTTATTTAATTTTAAAATTTTTAGCCAAAATTATCGCGAGGCATACAAAAAATTGTTTAAACGCAACTCAGCAGCTGCTGGACCATTATTTACGAATTGAATACAATTTTTTTTCTGCTTTGCAAAATCATAAACCCTTTCTTGTGAATTTATTTTACCTAAATAATTTTTATTCGTATTTAATTTTGTTTGAAATTGACTCTTACTGGCCCCTCTTATGGTATCAGCTTTGGCACCGTATGCCTCATTTTTGGCAATTTATTTGATCTCTGCCGATCGTATATTCATCTTTCATTGTCTGTTCTCATTTATGTTGGCATTTCGGTCCAAATTTTATGGCGTTATGTCAAATTCCAACGAAAAGAACCAAACCAATTGTCATCAACAATTTTGAGTAACCCGTAAAAATGAGTAATTACAAAATTAATTAAGGCTAACTACCCAAATATCCTTTCATTAAGCTTCTGATCATTCCGTGCGTAGAATGTTGCGATCGGTTTTTCTGACAACATTTGTGATTTTGATTGGATGGCTAATCGCAGTGGTTCTTGGTGATCAAATTATCAAATTGCATCACTATTACTGATCAGCTAACGTAGATCTGCACATAAAATGCTCAATTTAATGCACCATTTGACTTCTTTTTGTTGATTTCTTATTATATATATTTTTAAAATTATATTTTTAAGTGAAAATTATCGAGAAGCATACAAAAAATTATTGAAGTGCAACTCATCAACAGCAGCTGTTGGACCATTATTCACAAATTGAGATAATTAACTCGGAACAAATGTATCGGTGCTATGTCCATCGACGAAAAGTGCAAAAATCAAGCAGTTGATTTATGCATTTGATTTTTAATCTATTTATGAAAGTCAAGAAATCATTAGAAAAATTACAACCACTTTTATACGTTATGTACAGGTAAAAATACCTGTTTTTACCCCTATTATTTTACTTCAGAGACATGGTCTTATCCGTGAATATGAAGCTAATGAAGAACTTAGAACATATATACGCTCATTAGCTGCACTCGTTTTCCTTCAACCTAATTTGGTTGAGGGTTCTCTAGACATATTGCATGCACGGGCTCCAATTGTAGCTCGTCCTGTTTTTGAGTATTTTCGGAGGTAATGTTGTAAATTATGCGGTTTAAATTAGATGTTTTAGAACCTATATAATCAGGGATAATGGTGAACAGCCATTATTTCCGGTTGATAGTTGGAATCATCACAAGGCGGTTATTGATGATTTATGTAGAACAAACAATGCCCAGGTATCCTCAAACTTGAGGTGTCAAACCGCTTTGTTATAAAAATAATTAAGGAAGCATTTCATCTTACATTGCGAAGAAAATTCCAAAATATGCATCCTCCATTATCAAAGTAACTATTGAATTTTAAAAAAATAAGACACAAAGTACACATTTTTAGATTAATTTTAGTTTTGAAAGAGGAAGAAAGAATTGCTCAAGACAAAGTTAGGACTTATGAGTTGGACCCCACAAGCGGTTTGAATTTGCAACCTAGGCGAAGGACATACTATAATAATGATGTGGCCATACGCACTCTTGTCACTAGATTTGATGCACTTGCAAACCCCAAACCAGACCAAATTGTGCATCACTTAAGAGCCCTTCAATATCGCTTAGCATCCAATGGATTTGGCAATTTAATCCATGAATAATGATTTTATCTTTATCGATTAATAAATTTAAAATATTAATTAATCAAAAAATTTATTTGCTTTGCTTTTTTTAGTTTGTTGGTGTGCGCTTTTTAAGTTAGTGTGACATTTGTTCCGAGTTAATTATCTCAATTTGTGAATAATGGTCCAACAGCTGCTGTTGATGAGTTGCACTTCAATAATTTTTTGTATGCTTCTCGATAATTTTCACTTAAAAATATAATTTTAAAAATATATATAATAAGAAATCAACAAAAAGAAGTCAAATGGTGCATTAAATTGAGCATTTTATGTGCAGATCTACGTTAGCTGATCAGTAATAGTGATGCAATTTGATAATTTGATCACCAAGAACCACTGCGATTAGCCATCCAATCAAAATCACAAATGTTGTCAGAAAAACCGATCGCAACATTCTACGCACGGAATGATCAGAAGCTTAATGAAAGGATATTTGGGTACGGGTTAAGCAAATAAAGCAGTTAGCCTTAATTAATTTTGTAATTACACATTTTTACGGGTTACTCAAAATTGTTGATGACAATTGGTTTGGTTCTTTTCGTTGGAATTTGACATAACGCCATAAAATTTGGACCGAAATGCCAACATAAATGAGAACAGACAATGAAAGATGAATATACGATCGGCAGAGATCAAATAAATTGCCAAAAATGAGGCATACGGTGCCAAAGCTGATACCATAAGAGGGGCCAGTAAGATTCAATTTCAAACAAAATTAAATACGAATAAAAATTATTTAGGTAAAATAAATTCACAAGAAAGGGTTTATGATTTTGCAAAGCAGAAAAAAAAATTGTATTCAATTCGTAAATAATGGTCCAACAGCTGCTGAGTTGCGTTTAAACAATTTTTTGTATGCCTCGCGATAATTTTGGCTAAAAATTTTAAAATTAAATAAAAAAGAACAATAATTTTTGCGCTTCAACAATTTTTTGTACGCCTCACGGTAATTTTCATTAAAAATTTGAACAAATTAATTTTATTTAATTTTTCAATTTTTACCTTAACATAAGAATGGGTGCTCCGCTGGCGGAAGCCAAAATTGGAATATAAGTTAGGAGTGCTGATGATACAGTTGATAAATTTTGGATAAAGCTTGTTCCTTGATTTTTATTATCAGCAAATAAATAAATGATCAATTTAAAAAGTAGACATAGCAATTGATTACGAAAAACCGTCGCAATTAGCCAACCGATCAAAATGACAAAAGACAACAAAAAACTGACCGTAACATTCTGCGCATTGAATGATCAGATGCTAAAATTCTTGTGTATTTACATGAAATATGTTTTCTAATATTTTACTTGGAACAATTGTCGCTAAATTAATGGTCTTTTTTAGTTGAAGTTTGACATAACGCCATAAAATTTGGACAGAAATGACAACATAATTGAGAACACACAGCGAAAGAATGATTTTTGAAATTGTTGTATTCAATACGTCCGAATAATGCCCAGTGTTGCAGAAAACAAATCTTAAAGTTTGAATAAACAAAATTTTATTAAAAAAAAAGTAATATACCTTTCAATGTACGTAGTGATAAAAATCAATTCGCCGTACACATTGAATTCCATAATAATGCCAAAAAGAATACACAAAAAATAAGAAAATAACGAAAATAGTTGAATTGTTTTTTGTTGGATTCCAATTCATTCTAAAAATGATAAATAATGAAATTATTTTAAAAAATATTACTTAATTGGAAACAGAACAATCAATAATCGTTCGGCAGAGATCAAAAAAAGTGCCAAAAAAGAGGCATACGATGCCACAGTTGATGCCATAAGACTACCAGTACAAATAGTTCTTCTAGGATTTTGTCACAATTTTTAAAATAATTTATTCTACAGAACGTTGTAATTTATTTATTTTAATACCGCGAAAATTTCATAAAAATTTCTTTTTTGTTTTTTATGACTTTTTCGTGAATTTTTTCCATTTTTTAAGGAAAAAATTCGGTTTTTAGCAAAGAAAATATCGAACTTAAATTAAATTCGATGGGTGAAAAGGCAATTGAAATCCGGAAGAAATCTTTCGTAATTATTGAGACGGACCCGGGATTTGAAACAATCGTCCAATTTTATCAGATTCTTTCAGGCAAAAAGTTTGCTTTAAAATACTCCAATTTTATGTCTTTTTTATATCTTGAAATCAACATCATTATTTTTGTAATGCTATTCCATAAATCATTAAATATTGGCTAATTTTTCATAACTTTTTGAAGGTTTAAAAAAATTTACATTCTCTGAAAAAATATTGTTGTTTTATAATGATGCAATAAAATAATGTAATTGCCACCAAAGCGGTAAATATTCTTTTCTTCATTGCCGTCGACATGGTGATGATCAGAATGCTAATATCATAAGTTCAAAAAATCTATTTCTTTCAAAATCACAGATAAAAACGCTTTAAAATAAAGCTTATTTAATTTTTATAGATGTTTAATTTGGCACTTCAAGCTAGCAAATTCGATTATCATAAGATTTAATCAAAGGAAACCCCGTATTTTTTTGATTAATTTAATAAATTGCACTTTTGTTTTCTAATGAGTTTAAATGAGTTATTTTTCGGGAAAACAGAGGACAAGCAGCACATCAAAAAAAAATAGAACAGAAAAGACTGGTTGATGGACTGCTGCCGCAAAACGAATAAGTTTGCTCTTATCTATCCAAATAATCTCGCTTTATAGCATTTCACATGGAAAAGGATTTTCACAAATTGATTTTATCTGCGCATGTTTTCCAAATCTTTTAAGTAAATTATATAAAAAACATATGACATGTTTTTCAAAATGAAGAAAAAAAGATGGATTAAGCAAAAATAAAAGGGCAAATTTTTAAAAATGAAAAAAACACAATAATTCGGGATGATATTTATAGTTTTTTCACTATTTTTCCTGAGCTCCTCGTGGCCTGAAACGCACGAAAAACATTTTTTTTCGGTTGTTTTGCCCTTCTGATAACTTTTTTATTCACGAATAAATAAATAAATAAATAAATATTTTTGCTGGTGAACAAAAAATTTGTTATGAAAACTCCGCTAAGAATCGACCCGAAAATTTTCAAAAATACCCCTAAGAAATGAAAAATTTTCTCAAATATTCACCTCCAAAATTTATTTATTTATTTCTTGACGAGAATTTGTGATTTTAAAAATTATCTAAATATTCATTTGGCATAATTTTGTTGCTTTTTGGATAAAATTTTACGATTTTACACCTCTAAATTTAAAAGTTTTTAGCAACTACTTTTGGCGTTTTTAGCAATATAAATGGTGCTGTTAGTTTTCGACAGTGGTGATCTCGACAGTGATTGATTTCGACAGTAAAGCTTATTTAAAAAAAATTTGTTCTATTGTATTGTATATGGCATAAGTCTCGTTAAATTTTGACAATTAAAATGATAAGAACATGGCTCTTTTACTTGCAGAGGGGTTCGAGATTTTCGAATTCTGAAAATTTTTTGCCCTGATTTTTTTACACATGAATCAAAATTTTTTGATTTCACAAGTATAGGTTTTATTTTATTGGCACGATTGTTTTTTCTAAATTAATACGGTAACAATAAGATTTGATGGTTTTTTATATAACGCCCTTTTTGACGGTTTTTTATATAACGCCCAAAACACAAGGAAAAATCAATAAAAACACAAAAAAAACCATTTGAGGGTTTTTTATATAACGCCCTTTTTGAGGGTTTTTATATACCGACTCAGCACCTTGTTTTTTACACCAATAAAATGAAGAATATAATACGCCAAAGTGAGAGAAATTATAAAGAAAAAGAGAAACGACGAGATAGTAATAGGCTTTTCTCTGCGCAGTGGGGCGTACCCATAGTGCTAAAGGAATGTTTTGACAAAATGCCAAAAATATGTCGATCAATTTAAAAGTCATTTGTAGAGCTCGGATAAAAAGGCACCAAAAATCGCGAAAAAGGCACTATAATAGGCACCAAAAAATTGAAAAAAAGTCATGAAAAGGCACGAAAATCGCGAAAAAGGCATGAAAAAAGGCACTTAAAAATTTTTTTCTAAGGTTTTTTAGGGAGCAAAACACGTAAAACTTAACCAAAAACTTAATTTGTCATTTAAATGGTTATTAAATATTTTATAATGTTTTTCGAATAAGTAAAATTTTTAAACCGAGAATTTTTTATCAAGAAAAAAAATGAATTTTGGCGATCAATTTTTGAGAAAATTTTTCAATTCTTAGGGGTGTATTTTCTGAAAATTTTTCAATTCTTAGGGGTGTATTTTCTGAAAATTTTTCAAGTCATTTCTTAAAGGTGTATTTTCCCGATTTTATTCTATTTTTGATGGAATTTTCGGAAAAAACGCCAAAAAAGGCACTAAAATCGGAAAAAAACGTCAAAAAGGCACCAAAACGGCAAAATGCCAAAAAAGGCATTTAAGACACGAAAATCACGAAAAAGGCAAAAAAAAAGCATAATAAAAGTCAACGTAGAAGCCTCAAACCAAGTGCGTTTTTTATGCTTAATATATCGAAACTAGTGCGCAGAAAAAAAAGGCATATGCCTCAAAATCCGAGCTCTAGTCATTTGTGCTGTAGTTACGCTAGAGAGTAGAGTAGAGCGGTACCGGTACTGTACAACAGAGTACCTAGTACCGGTTTTGGCCGGTACCGGTTTTCCCAGCCAAAAACTACCAGTTTTTCAACCCGAAAATTACCGGTACCGGTTTTTTTACAATTACTGATTACCGCTCTACCCTACTAGAGAGAGAGTCTTGGTCTCGAGAAAAGTCTCGGATTTTTTTGCTCTCGAGTCTTGGTCTCGCATTTTTCAGTCTCGCTTTTCGAGACTCGAACCGAGATTTTTTTACACTTCTAATTATTGTTTTTGGTAAAATTATATTTAATAAATTTCTGGTAACAACTTTTTGTGTACTTGCTTTTCTCACATGCGTGGCCCAGAGGGTTGTGCTCTTTTTGGTCTCGGGAAATTTTCGCTCTCGAGCATCATTATTGTGCAGCAACTGTTGCCTTGACAATGACGGAGTCGGAGACCAAAATTCGATTGCCAGATGTATAAATGTTCGGAGCAAGACAAAACGTCGCCGGACTGACTATAACTTTTTTCTTTCGAACCAAATTAAAATTCTTGGTATTGTTCGTAAGCACTTGACAAACTCATTAACTTAATAATTTTTATATTTAAATATTTCGGGAGTCGGCACCGCCGGGAATTTTTAAAAAATTTATGCGTGAATAGATTTAGCACCAAAATTAGTCAATTTTATAAATTTTCGTTCTTGTTTCTTGCACTAGCAATAATCATATACTTAAATTTCTAAGATCTGACCCCTAAAATTAAGCACAAACCCTAAAAATAAACCTAAATGCGATTTTTGGATATAGCCAATTTCGAAAACAAATTAAATATGTAAAATAAAATCACAAAATAGCTAAAACAATTTTTTTTAAATTAATGGGGTTTAAATACTTCAGCATGGCAAACATTAAAAGACTCAAGATTTATTTTTCTATAGCTTTTAAATGAAAAAAATGTATAAAACGACTTAGCAAATTTTTTTTTTATTTGAGTGCTTTTTCATTCCTGTGTCTATTATTGCTAGGAATGATATCGTACCAGGTGTTTTCGACAGTGATTGGTTCCGACTGTAGTTGATTTCGACAGTACTTTTTAATTAATTTCTACATGATTTATTGTATATTTGAATTAATATTAATATACACTTTGCAAATACAAAATTTATAATTGAAGTAAGTAATAAAAATAAGACTTGTATGATTTTTTTGCTAAAAATTTATCGCTTTCACTTTTTCTATACAAATATATATCTCCTGCTGGAATGAGTCAAAAATACAAAAATTTCTTAGATAAGATTCTCAAATCGTGTGGGAAAATCTGCTAACTAATGCCGGGTTTGAGTGCCAAAAATTCAGCAGGCTCTTAAGCAAGAATTCGAAAATCTCGAACCCCTCTGCAAGTAAAAGAGCCATGTTCTTATCATTTTAATTGTCAAAATTTAACGAGACTTATGCCATATACAATAGAACAAATTTTTTTAAATAAGCTTTACTGTCGAAATCAATCACTGTCGAGATCACCACTGTCGAAAACTAACAGCACCATTTATATTGCTAAAAACGCCAAAAGTAGTTGCTAAAAACTTTTAAATTTAGAGGTGTAAAATCGTAAAATTTTATCCAAAAAGCAACAAAATTATGCCAAATGAATATTTAGATAATTTTTAAAATCACATATTCTCGCCAAGAAATAAATAAATAAATTTTGGAGGTGAATATTTGAGAAAATTTTTCATTTCTTATGGGTATTTTTGAAAATTTTCGGGTCGATTCTTAGCGGAGTTTTCATAACAAATTTTTTGTTCACCAGCAAAAATATTTATTTATTTATTCGTGAATAAAAAAGTTATCAGAAGGGCAAAACAACCGAAAAAAAATGTTTTTCGTGCGTTTCAGGCCACGAGGAGCTCAGGAAAAATAGTGAAAAAACTATAAATATCATCCCGAATTATTGTGTTTTTTTCATTTTTAAAATTTGCCCTTTTATTTTTGCTTAATCCATCTTTTTTTCTTCATTTTGAAAAACATGTCATATGTTTTTTATATAATTTACTTAAAAGATTTGGAAAACATGCGCAGATAAAATCAATTTGTGAAAATCCTTTTCCATGTGAAATGCTATAAAGCGAGATTATTTGGATAGATAAGAGCAAACTTATTCGTTTTGCGGCAGCAGTCCATCAACCAGTCTTTTCTGTTCTATTTTTTTTGATGTGCTGCTTGTCCTCTGTTTTCCCGAAAAATAACTCATTTAAACTCATTAGAAAACAAAAGTGCAATTTATTAAATTAATCAAAAAAATACGCGGTTTCCTTTGATTAAATCTTATGATAATCGAATTTGCTAGCTTGAAGTGCCAAATTAAACATCTATAAAAATTAAATAAGCTTTATTTTAAAGCGTTTTTATCTGTGATTTTGAAAGAAATAGATTTTTTGAACTTATGATATTAGCATTCTGATCATCACCATGTCGACGGCAATGAAGAAAAGAATATTTACCGCTTTGGTGGCAATTACATTATTTTATTGCATCATTATAAAACAACAATATTTTTTCAGAGAATGTAAATTTTTTTAAACCTTCAAAAAGTTATGAAAAATTAGCCAATATTTAATGATTTATGGAATAGCATTACAAAAATAATGATGTTGATTTCAAGATATAAAAAAGACATAAAATTGGAGTATTTTAAAGCAAACTTTTTGCCTGAAAGAATCTGATAAAATTGGGCGATTGTTTCAATTCCCGGGTCCGTCTCAATAATTACGAAAGATTTCTTCCGGATTTCAATTGCCTTTTCACCCATCGAACTTTAATTTAAGTTCGATATTTTCTTTGCTAAAAACCGAATTTTTTCCTTAAAAAATGGAAAAAAAGTCACGAAAAAGTCATAAAAAACAAAAAAGAAATTTTTATGAAATTTTCGCGGTATCAAAATAAAAAAATTACAACGTTCTGTAGAATAAATTATTTTAAAAATTGTGACAAAATCCTAGAAGAACAAAATTAATTTAATTGGTACAGGGTCGTTTCATAAAACTGCCAATTTAACAAATTTTTAAAGGAAATTCGTCATAACTTTTATTAAGCACCACCAAATCAAATATGTAATCTTACAAATTAGTGTAATTTGAAGCTCTTTGGTGGCTGTATTAGCATGAAAATTTAAAAAAATATTTCATTAAGTTTCAGAAAGTTATGACCAGGGATGCAAAAAACATGCAAATACATATTTTTTCCTGGCTTCTCCATGCTATAAATAGTAGGAAAAACACTTTCTTTTTTGTGTTTGCGTATAAAAATCGGGACTTTTATTTGCATATTTTGGGTTTTATGTATTTTTCATGGATATTTTGCCATTTTTTGTACATATTTTCAAAATCCCTTAGGAAAGAATTTGATTATGCCTAAAATTAAATCCAAATCTGAATGGATGCGTGAGTGGGTCAACCAACAGCGGGCTTCACTGTCGAAAATCTTGAGAAATTTTTGATTATCAATTACAAAAACAACCGATTTTATTTGCATATTTATGTGCATATTTTGGTCATTTTTCGTGCATGTTTTTTGCAGCCCTGGTTATGACATGATTTGTCTGGGTTTAAAAAGTTATGCCGAATTTTTCTCAAAAAATCTGGAAAAATTGGAAGTTTTACGAAACGCCCATAACTTTTTTACGAAGAGACCAAGCACAATTTAGATAATGACCAACAAAAATCAGAGGAGAATGATTATGACATAACATCAACAATATCAATAATAACAACAACAACATCTTCGTCTGTCGTTGATTCAAGTGGTATTTTTTTTATTTAGGGGGGGGGGGAAATTTCGCAATATGTCGTTTAATGACAAAAAAACATAATATTTCGCTGTATCAAAAAATAAAATTGTTCGGTTTCTTTAGAATAAACTATTTGAAATTGAGAAGACAATGCTTTTCAAATTTCGTCAATATATCGCTTAATTGACAAAAGCAAATTCAACAAATTTTCGCGGTATCAAAATAAAAAATTTGTAACATTTCTGTAGAATAAATTAAAGACAATGCTCCAGAAAAATAAAAGGGCAATTAAGATAATGGCCAACAAAAAGCACAGAAGATTGTTTATAATGATTATGGCATAATACCAATAATACCTAAATCATCAATAATAATAACAACAACAACAACATCGTCAGTCATTGATTCGAGTGGTAAATTTGGGGGGGAATTTTAAATTGGGATTTTCAAATTGTGATTTTAAGTTGGGATTTTAAATTGGGATTTCAGTTGGGATTTTAAATTGGAATTTTAAATTGGATTTTCAAATTAAGATTTTCAAATTGTGATTTTCAGTTGGGATTTTAAATTGGATTTTCAAATTAAGATTTTCAGTTGGGATTTTAAATTGGGATTTTCAAATTGTGATTTTCAGTTGGGATTTTAAATTATGATTTTAAGTTGGGATTTTAAATTGGGATTTCAGTTGGGATTTTAAATTGTAATTTTAAATTGGATTTTCAAATTAAGATTTTCAAATTGTGATTTTCAGTTGAGATTTTCAAATTAAAATTTCAAAATAGGATTTTCAAATTGTTTGGGATTTAAAAATGGGATTTTCAAATTAGATTCAAATCTAGATTTTAAATTGGGATTTTCAAATTAGAATTTTCAAATTACGATTTTCAAATTGGGATTTTCAAATTGTGATTTTCAGTTGGGATTTTAAATTGTGATTTTAAGTTGGGATTTTAAATTGGGATTTCAGTTGGGATTTTAAATTGTAATTTTAAATTGGATTTTTCAAATTAAGATTTTCAAATTGTGATTTTCAGTTGGGATTTTCAAAAAAATTTCAAAATAGGATTTTCAAATTGTTTGGGATTTAAAAATGGGATTTTCAAATTAGATTCAAATCTAGATTTTAAATTGGGATTTTCAAATTAGAATTTTCAAATTACGATTTTCAAATTGGGATTTTCAAATTGTGATTTTAAGTTGGGATTTTAAATTGGGATTTCAGTTGGGATTTTAAATTGGAATTATTAAGATTTTCAAATTGTGATTTTCAGTTGGGATTTTAAATTGGGATTTTCAAATTGTGATTTTCAGTTGGGATTTTAAATTGTGATTTTAAGTTGGGATTTTAAATTGGGATTTTAGTTGTGATTTTAAATTGGAATTTTAAATTGGATTTTTAAATTGGATTTTCAAATTAAGATTTTCAAATTGTGATTTTCAGTTGGGATTTTAAATTGTGATTTTAAGTTGGGATTTTAAATTGTAATTTTAAATTGGATTTTCAAATTAAGATTTTCAAATTGTGATTTTCAGTTGGGATTTTCAAATTGAAATTTCAAAATAGGATTTTCAAATTGTGGCGCCTATTTTTGTGCTTATTTCGCCATTTTTGGCGCCTATTTTCAGGATTTTCTGAAAAATCCTTAATATAAATGCAATAAAAACAAAAATACAACCCTAGGGAATGACCCGAAAACAATTGAAAAATAACCAAAATTATGTTTTTCATTAAGTTTTTACGTTTTGCTACCCAAAAAGCGTTAATAAGAAATTTAATATCCTATTTTTGTAACGATTTTTTTTTTGCCTTTTTAAGTGCCTATTTAGCGATTTTTTGTGCCTAAAAAAAGAATCCTTATTATTAATTAATAGGGCTGGCAATTTATGTAAATACATTTTTTTCTGGATTATCCATGCTAAAAAAACACTTTCTTTTTTGTATTTACGAACAAAAGTTGGGACTTTTATTTACATATTTCGGGGTTTTTATACTTATTTGGTACATGTTTGGAACTTTTAGCGTTTTTCCTAAATTTTTTGAGATTGCGAAAAATTTCAATTTTTTTGAAAATGATACCCCTAAAAAATCGGGGTTTTCAAAAAAAGAGACCCAAAATTAATTTTAAATATACACTGTGATCTAAGCCTATTTAGGTAATTTTTATAGTATTTGGTTTCCTATTTCACCCTTGACGAAGAATTTTTTTTCCAAAAATAAGCATTTAAATTTTTTTTTACATATTAAAAATTTCTTACATATTTCGGTAATTTTTTTTTGAATATTTATTTACATATTTTGGCCACTTTTTGCACATATTTTTCCAGCCTTATTAATTAACATCAATGTCCAAATTTTTATTTGCACAATTTTATCATAATACTTAAGCAAATTATTTGTTTTGTTTTTCTAATTCAAAATGCCAAATTAAACTAAACATACAGTATTATTCTTTGCCTGATTTAATTGCATGAATTCAAATGTGCTAAAACATATCGAACTTCATAATTTTTGAATTTTTAATTAAATTTAAAATTTTCTTTTGTATTGATTATCATTTTTCTCGTTTTTAATTTTAGAAACATCAAAGCCCAACGAGACCATAAGCAGCAGCACATCGAAGCCAAACTTCATAAGAGTTGGCAATTGTTTGTTTTAATTTTACACACTGAATATAGTTTTCATTTTTTGTGATTCTTATTTGGAATTGAATTAGGGTACATTTGTCCTTATTTTTAAGTACATCCTTATTGTGGGAATAAAACGGCAAAAAAAAAAGATGATATTTTGAACTTTTTCGCATTTTTGTACATATTTTGCAATTTTTGAGGATTTTTTAAGGAAAATTTTTTTAGATGCCCCAAAAAAAAATCATAAATTTTGCAATTTTTCGTGCACATTTTCATTTTTTTCATATTTGAGAATTTATAGGAATTTTTTATGAAATTTAGAATTTTTTTTTTGAAAAAAACAGATACCCAAAAATTAATATTTAAGGTACTAAAATGTGATTTTAAGCCTATTTTTGTCAAACTTTGTTCAAACTTGAAGAAGTTTTTTTTTGAAATTTTGTAGGATATTAGAAAACATTTAGGACTATTGTATCAAAGAAATTAAAATTTAGTTGCTCTGAGCAAAATTATATGCAATTTTTGTTAGAAATTTTTTTTTGTTGATTTTTTAAAACGTCCCTTTTTTGGCTTTTTAAAACGCTTTTTTTGCACCCTTTTTCAATTTTACCTTTTGCCATGACCTTCCGCAGTTGTAAGAATACAATACAACGAAAGCATATTGGCCCATCGTTTGTTGGATGGGAAACGCGGCATTGAAATTGGCGCTTCCATGCACAACCCATTCGGGCTGGACACGCTGAACATTGATTACAACGATGACTCATTGGCACATTTCCAAGTGCATCAAATAAACATTTCGGGTAAGTAAAATTATTAAATTAATAAAAATATTTAGTAAAATATAATTGTGCCAAAAATAGTGTCGGTATTTTGGTTTGGATTTTTCAATCAAAAATAAATAAATCGAAAAATTTTTCACCACATAATTCGGATGAATTTGTTTATTTTAACAAAGTGCAAATTAAACCTTTTCTGAAATAGAAGGCATTTTTTAAATGATTTTTTTCTTTTTACGTCACTTTTTCATAATGAAAAATAACAAAATTTTTTGCTTTACAAACTTATACAAATAAATAAATTGCAAAGCAACTGAGTTTAGAAAACTTTTTTGATCAGCACCAAAAGTTGAATAGATAGGATTTTTTCAGACTTTAAGGTGAAATTTTAAATGAATTTCATTATGATTTTATGTAAAAATATGGACAAATTTTAAAAGTTTTCGTTCAGTTTTACCTTATTTTCGTTTCCAAATTTTATAAAGTTTTTTTCATCCATTTAAAACAATATTTAGTTCTTAATTGTTTAAGCTTTAATTTAAAAGCCAATTTTAATTAATTTCAGGAAGTGCAGCAAAAGTGCATATAATTGCTCCCGGAGACAAACTCCCATTCGCAAATAACTCCGTCGATTTTGTGATCAATTCGCACGTGTTGGAACATTTTTATGACCCAATCAGAACCATTGAGGAATGGCTTAGGGTTGTGAAGCCAGGTCATTCAAATATACAATGTTTTTTTAATATTTTTAAATTGAAAAATGAAATTTTTAATAAATATAAACATTAATTTCCAGTGATAATTTTTTTTATGTAAATACATGTTTTTTTCCTGGATTCTCTATAGCCTAATTAGTAGAAAACACTTTCTTTTTTGTGTTTGCGAACAAAAGTTGGGACTTTTATTTACATATTTTCGGAATTTTCTACATATTACATATGTACATATTTTGGACTTTTTAGTACATATTTCTCAATTTTTTCGTACATATTTTGGGAATTTTTGAGAATTTATAAAAAAAATTATTTGAAAATGTGCCCCTAAAAAATCGGTTTTTTCCAAAAATCAGATATCATTAATTTTTTAAATACTTAAAAGTGATTCTAAGCCTATTTTGGTCCTTTTAACGGCATTTTATGATTAGTTCACTTTTTACGAGGAATTTTTTTTCCAAAAAAAAGCATTAAAAAATTTTTTATTTACATTTTTTAGTACATATTTGGAGGTTTTAATTAGAGACCGGAAATTTCAAATTTGCGGATGCCGCTGCGGGATTGGTACTGAAAATTTTTGCGGGACGGGATCCCGCAGGTATAAATCCCGCATTTCCCAAAAAATGCGGGATTGCGGATTGGGAAACCGCAAAATCCCGCGCGGGATCCCGTCCCGCGCCGGTCTTTAGTTTTAATACATATTTTAGCATTTTTTATACATAATTTATTTACATATTTCGCGATTTTTCTTACATAAAAAATGATCCCTATTAATTACTATAATAAATACAAAATATTTTTTGTTTGCAGGAGGATTCGTGTACATGGACATTCCACATAAAGAACGGGTGGTTTATATATTTATAATTAATTATGGGTTTTGACATAATAGAGAAATGGACAGCTGTTTTAAATAATTGGTGATTAAATTCTGGAAAACCTCGGGTTTTTACTTTTTCAAAAATTTGGTTCGAAGTGAAAAAATGATAGCATTTATTTTAATAAAAATGAAAATTCCCCCGGCGGCTCCTATCGAATCGTCCAATCTTCAAGTTTTTCTCTCGGATCAAGTGAATTAAAAAGAATTAGAGAACTTTTTAAAAATTTTTCTGAAGTTCGTTTGCCAGTTTGTTCCCTGAAATCATAAAAGATGAACTAAAAACCTTTCTAAATCTGCTTTCACTAAACGTTTTTTGCACAGATTTTTGACCGGAAACGGAATCGAACAACATTGGCCGAACTGCTCGATCGGCACGAAAACCCTGTGCCAGGCGATGACATTCAGAACCACCACCAATCTGTGTGGATCACAGAGGATTTGTTAGAATTGTGCCGGCATTTCAATTGGACGGTGGCAGAATGGCGCGACTCGGATGACAAGCTTGGCATCGGTTTCACCATTGTGATCAAAAAGACATGATTGGATGAAATACTGACAAAATTTTGTACAACATAGCGAACATATTCCGATTAACCGTGAAAGCTAAATTAAATATTTAGTCAAAATGTAATTTAAAAATTTAACATTTTACTTAAATGCGTAAGATTCATCAAATTCTAAAATAAAGACGGCACAAGCAAAAATATGATTTTAGCCTAAGAAATAAGGACATTTTGAATTTTTACGATTTCAAATTTTGAACAAAAATGGCAGTTTTATGAAATAGTAGATCTCGTATTTTGAAAAAAAAAAACTTGGACCTGGGTTCCATTTTATTTTTTGGCGTGACTTTTTTTTACAAAAATAAAAAAGTATGGATGTGGGAATAATGGGATAATGGCTAGGGATGTCAAAAATATGTACAAAAAGTGGTCAAGATATGTACATAAATATGTAAAAAAAAATCCCGAAATATGTAAGAAAAACCCAAAATATGTACCAAATATGTAAATAAAAAATTTTGGATTTTTTTTTTGAGAATTTCCAAAATTTCTGTAAAAAATCCACAAAATATGTAAAAAATGTATGAAAAAGTCCGAAAAAGTCTAAAATATGTACCAAATATGTATAAAACCCCGAAATATGTAAATAAAAGTGCAAACTTTTGTTTGCAAACACAAAAAAGAAAGTGTTTTTCCTACTATTTAGAGCATGGAGAATCCAGGAAAAAATATGTATTCACATAAAATTGCCATCCCTAATAATGGCATAGAATGGGTTATTTCAGTCCCAAAAAGCGATTTAAATAAATAAAATTATCATTTTAAAAACAAAAATATTTAAAAACTATCTTTAGAATGATTTTATAATTTATGTGATTTTAACTAACAGCAAATTTTTTACTATTTCAACAAACCTCCTTTAACTAAATGCCGAAAACTGATTCGGTCTTAACTCATGCCCAGCGCAGCTCATCTGGCCTGACTCATCCAAGGTCACTCGCTCAAAAGCCAAAACGCTAGCCTCCGTTCTGACCATTTCGATTTGTGCCTTTCTGAGTGGCTCTGCTCCAGCCAACACCACATGCAAGCCGAAACGTGGAAAATGCCCGTCGTCCCACGCACAGAGATGTCAGGCGCCTTCGGGCGTTCAACTCCTGTCCTCCAGAAAATGGTCTCTGCGCGATTGATGATCAAGTGCCCACAAGTTCCACATGGTTGCTGGTGTGCCAAGCCGGACAAGCGCAGAACAACTCGTAACATGTGACCGACAAATTCTTCGACTCAACGGATTTTGTTGAACACTGCTCATTTGTGATCCAATGGATTGTGCCCTCTGACACGAATACACCGACGAAAGCGACTATGCATGATCTCAATTCAGGAAGCTCAAGAAGCACAGAGAAATATGCCGGAGGATGACAGAACTGAAACTGCCGCGGGGAGTGTCGGCAAAGCGGTGCCGACGAAAGATAATTTGTATTAAAATAATTTATAATTTATTAGTCATTCAATGTGATCTTTGAAAATTGTGATTTTATTCCCTCCTTTGAAACATTTTGTCCATTTAGCATTAGTCACTAGAGACCGGCGCGGGACGGGATCCCGCGCGGGATTTTGCGGGATCCCAGTCCGCAATCCCGCATTTTTTGGAAAATGCGGGATTTGCGGGATTAATCCCGCGGGATCCTGTCCCGCAAAGAATTTTGAGTTCCAATCCCGCAGCGGGATCCGCAAATTTGATTTTTTGTGCGGGATTATGCGGGATTTTATTGATTTTTTGAAAATTTTTCTAAGACAGAATGCCAAATATTTTTAAATAAATTAAATAATAAATTTTATTAAAGTTAACTCATTTTTCATCGCAAATTTCATTCAAGCGGCGCCTATCGGCACCGCCGGATAGGCTTTTACTTAATAATCCTGTAGAAATTGAGTCAAAAACTGCGTCATTTGGTCAATTTTAGACAAAATCTGTTAACAAATCGCATTAAATTTCATAAAATTTCTCGCAGATGTCGATAGGCACCAGGTATGGCACGGAAAGACTTCCGATTTCCGACATATCTTTTTTTTTTCACTTTAAATCTCAGGTCCCGGTCCCGGTAGGGCAACCGAGAACCGGGAAAAACAAGCACTAGTAAGAATTGGGGTCGGAGTGTAAAATTAGTGATGAAAATTGGAATTAAAGGAAAAATTAAAAAATAATAATTAATATATACTTTAAAAGTAACGCACACAAAAATCGCGCTGTAAAAAACGTGTAAATAGTCACTCCTTTTCCCAAAAATGTTCTAAAATAATGAAAAATGACAAAAAAAAATTTTGATAAAATAATTGAATAATTTTTTCAAGCGAATATACAAAAAACATTTGTGAAATACCTTTTACTTGGTTAAGAATTAAAAAATTTAGCCTATTAAAATATTTAGAAATTTTTTTATTATATTGTATATTTTTTGAAAAATTTCCGATTTCTTGCACCGCAAAAAAGTGGTTTTGAAGAAAAAAATAGTCAAATTTATGAACCGTTAATAATTTGATTTCCGATCAACTTTTTACCGTCGGATCCAATCGAAAAATCTTAGTCGACCCATCAGCCCCTTTTAATGCATCCCGCCAGCCCCTAAAAATTTATTATTCAGCATTTTTTGATTTTTGGAAATTTTTTGAATTAAATTGAAATTTTTTCGAATTTTCCAAAATCCCGCAATCCCGCACGGGATCCCGCAAATTTTAAATGAGGGATTTGCGGGATTAATCCCGCGGGATCCCGACCCGCAAAAAATTTTGAGTTCCAGTCCCGCAGCGGGATCCGCAAATTTGAAATTTCCGGTCTCTATTAGTCACTACTCTTTTTTCACCATTCTCTGTGCAAAATTGCTCCTCCTCCGCAATTGTCATGGCATAAATTGCTTTTCTACCACGCATTTATCTCCTATAGAAACCCTTCGCTTTTGTCATTTCTTCAGGCTTAAATTGGTTGATAAATTCTCTCTTTAATATTCACTGATTTCTGCTCTCCTTCCCCCACCCTCTCGAGCCATTCGCCACTGCCCTCTGCCCCGAGCCTCCCCGGACTCAACAAGTGGTGCCGCTAACAAATCTAAAGATGTCTTCAGCTCGATGCCGGATGGCTTTGGGGCCCGCGCTCTTCCGACTTCGGCAACATGTCACAGCGGCCGAAAATTTTCTTGACGAGGCCGTGAAGAGATAGAATACTTAAGCCATAAAATAATATTAATAATGTTAAGTTTATTGTCTTTCAATTATTATTTTTTTAAATTTTATTACTAGAGCCCGGATTTTTTTATGGTTTTAAAAAATTTTTCTGCTGCTTAGTCATGACTAGGGAGTCCAAAAATATGGATATAAAATCGCGAAATATGGCCATAAAATATGGACCAAAAATCGCAAAATATGGACATAAAATGGCAAAAATCTCAAAATATGGAAATAAATGGCAAAAATGTCAAAATATGGACATAAATTTTTCAAAATTGAGTGCAAAATTTCTTCAAATTTATTGGTTGAAATTGCAAATGAGATACATTTCCAAATTTTTTGACTCGGTAAGGCGCTTTGACAAAGACGGCTTTCGTTTTGCAATTAGTCGGTCAACATTCGGAAATTGGTCTCGAATTTTTTCGGCAATTACGTGCAATCATTTTAAAAGAAAAAAAACATAAAAGCTAAAATTTATTATTTTTTTTAGCGCAAAATCAACAACAAAAGCGAAATTTTCGCTTTTTTGCTTATTTTTGACATAAATTTATTAATTTTTAAGAAAATTTAAATTTATTCAATATTCTCGAGAAATTTTGGCGAAAAAATGATTTTTTGAAAAATTTTTTCGGGTTTTGGGCTCAAAAAGGCTAATTTAGCTGCTGGGGGCCGTTCTAATAGAGGTTTTTTTGAAAAATGCCAAAATATGGACATAAAATATGGACCAAAATGCCAAAATATGGAAATATGGACTTAAATCGCGAAATATGGAAAAATATGTTTATAGAAATCCTTCCTAGAAGCTTCAAACCAAGCTAAAAACATGTTTTTCGTGCGTTTCAGGCCTCCCACAGTCCAGGAAAAAAATATGGATTTCCATATAATTGGACTCCCTAGTCATGACGAGAGAAGCCCAAAAATAGCATTTTTCCAAACTATTTTTGATTTAGAGAGACTTATAAAAACAAAAAAACATATTTAGGAATTTGAAAAAATCTTAAAAAATTGAAAAATACACCCTAATAATCAATTTTTGCAATATTGATTACGAAATTCCCTGCTGGAACTTATTCAACTGTACATAGCCGGGACCCCTTCACAAATCATTCCCAAAATTTTACGTCACAAATTATAATTTATTTGCATTTCGCCACCGCCAAACAGGACAATCTTTTTAATTACTCTCGCTCTCGTCTTTTTGGGGACTCTCTCCTCTCGCCAAACTCGCTCTCGTCTTTTCTGAGACAAGTCACACCCCTGTTACATAGGTATATTTTAAAAAATTTAATTTTTTTCCTTTTAAATTCTTTATTTTGTTTCAGTGACGAAAGGTTCAATGACGAAAAGTTTAGTGAGGAAACGTTCGGCCACCTAATTAATTTCTATATTTTTGGTGATTCATGCGTTTTAATTCACTGGACGGTTCAGTCCTGAAGCCATTTGGCCACTTCAGTCCCGGGCCCATAACTCGGTTCAAAGTGCGTTCCGCAAAATAATTCTTTCGGATTCGTTCGTTACAGACCGAGAGGAGTCGAATGATATATCATTCGTTAAGTTATATGTAGTGATGTAATTTATAGTTGTTGAAAACTGCCAAATTGTTAGTTTTTAGGTTCTAAAAACCCCAAAATGTAACAAAGTTAACAAAAAAAATGTGTAACACACATAAATGCATAGCTTAACTCAAATTCAATCAATTAATATTTCATGGTATCATTCAATAGAAGCCTTAAATTTATGGGTGAAAAATGACAAATTTTTATTCAAAAAAGCAACAAAATAAAGCCAAAACAGTATCGAGATACATAATTTTTAAAAACAAAAAAGCTTGTCAAAAAAAAATTAGAGATGAATTTTTGAAAAAATTTTTAA
The DNA here is from genome assembly GCA_004148225.2 of Heterodera glycines. Classification (NCBI taxonomy): domain Eukaryota; kingdom Metazoa; phylum Nematoda; class Chromadorea; order Rhabditida; family Heteroderidae; genus Heterodera; species Heterodera glycines. The sequence continues at coordinate 21,391,985 of CP049709.1, read as the reverse complement.
TTTCTTGGGGTGTTTTTGAAAATAAATCTTCGGAGTTTTTTGTTAATAAATTTTGGGAAAAACGCCAAAATAGGAAAAATAGGCTTTTTCAAAAGTTTTTAGGCTAAATAAAAAACCTAGAAAATGGTGCTAAGAACTCGAAAAGTAGCTTAACAACCCTCCCCAAAAACTTGTTTTTCGTGCGTTTTAGGCCTGGGATCTCAGGAAAAAATTTACAAAAACTGATAAAACAAAAAAAAATTTAATTGATCGAATCTAAATATTTATGCATGCCAAAAATTAAAAAACTGTAAGCTTTATTTTTCTATAATATTTTAATGAAAAATGTATAAAATACAATTTTATCAAAAATAAAAATAAAATAAATAATTTGAATGCTTGTTCATTCTGCACACTGGTCAGATCTGACTGTCTCAAATTAGCTTTGTTCTTTTTAAAATTTTTGTCCTTTTATGATTTGGGAAAACATCGGCAGATAAAGTGATTTATTATAATCCTTTTCCATGGAATGCGATAAAGTGAGATAATTTGGATAGATTAGAGCTAAATTTTGTTGTGCAGCAGTCCATCAGCCAGTCTTTTCTGTTCTAGTGCTGCTGTTGGTTCTGAAAAGAAACATTCATTTCCACCCATTTCAACTCGTTAGGAAAATAAAAGTTCAATTCATAAAATTAATTAAAAAATATACGGGAGTAGTTACCCCACGCCTATCGTCGTCAGGCGTGAAAATGATTAATGACCGTTTAGCCTTTGATGTGCCGCCGCGCCGCGCGGGGGTTTACCGCACGAGACAGTGCCTACGGGGGGATGTGAAGAGGTGATGTAAAACTTTTTGGCAAAAAAACTTTTGGTTAGCGATGGCGGTGATTAATGATCATTTGGTGGCGGCGCGGGGCGCAGACAGTGCTGTGGGGCAGAGAAAAGAAAAGAGTGAGAGATGGAGGAGAGGGGGAAGAGGGTGGGAAGGGCGCAAGAGAGAGAGAGAGATAGAGGAGAGAGAGATTGTGGGGCAAGGGAGGAAGAGAGAAAGAGACAGATTGTGGGGGGAGAGAGCGATAGAGAGAGAGCAAATTGTGAAGTGTTAGACAGACAGAGAAAATTGGGGTGCGGATAAGCGAATGGGGGGGGTCATTTTTCGGTGGAGATGACCACGCCAATAAGGCGTCGTTTTCTCTGCTTCTTTTGCCCATACGCTCTCTAACTGGGAAAGGTCATTGGACCGAAGAGGGCAGGGGGGGGGGACGAATGAATGGCATTCATTCATTCACTTTAGCGACGCCAAACACCCAACTCCCCAAAACAATTTAAGCAAATATTTATTGTAATTTTAGATTTGTTTTCCAATTTTTTATTAAAAAATGAAACGTCAATTTGCTAAAAGGTCGGGTGGGGCACCATCCCACCTCAGACGGCAGCGGCAAATGTGGCCACTGACCTTATGAAAAATGTAAAATTTTTTACCTGTTTTCCAAAAAAAATAAATAAAAATAAATTTTGTTTAGTATGTTACTCCATCTGGTATTGAACGGGGGGTATGAATTTCTTTTTAAATTTAATAATTAAATTCAAATAAATTTTCATGTGTTGAGCGCGCGTTGCTGGGACAATGAAATTGGGGGCACAACGACAAATGGCCAGCAAGTAAAAATTTTTTCAAATTTTTTTCCCCATTTAATAATTCTTTTTTCTATTTTCATGTGTCGGATGTTGATGAAATTGGCGGCGGCGAGACAGCGGCCAATGGACAAGTAAGAAAAATTTTCTAAATTTTTCCCCATTAAATAATTCCTTTTTTTCCATTTTCATGTGCCGGACGTTGATGTTTTGGAGGCAGTGACCGATGGAGGGAGCAATGAAATTGGAGGCGGCGAAACAGCGCCCAATGCGGAAAATGGGCAAGTAAGAAAATTTAATGAAAAAACAAATTTTTTTTTATTAAATTTAAATTTTTCATGTGTTGGTGGCAGAGCCCGACGGAGGGAGCGCTGGAATTGTGGTGGTCAGTGCACTGGCAGTGACGACGGCGAAATCGACCGGTGGAGGCAAAACGGTCTGTTATGAGGAGGGGAGGGAAATTTGAAAATTTTCAAAGCCGGTGCAAAGCAGCGCGCCACCGGACCAGTGCAAAAAAAAAATGTGGGGGGGGGTAGATTTTTATGAATTAATTTCTAAATTTTACCCCAATCCCTAAAGGCGGCGGCGGCGACGAACACCGGTGACAAACGACGAGCACCCACCGATGCCGAACAAAGTCGTAATGAGGTCTGTTGAATATTTAAATTTTTTTTTTCAAAATTCATTTTTTTTTGTTTCAGGAAGCACTGACAACTGAGGTGGTGGTGGATTTGTCCGACGGCGGTGAGGAAAATGGAGAGCCGAGACGAAATCGGGTGAGTGTTTGTTTCGCTTATTTTGTTTGTTTTTGTTTTGGGCTCACCCATTGGGTGGGCACCGATTTCAGGGCTCACGCATTTGCTGTGGGCCCGGTGTGCTGGGCTCACGCATTTGCTGTGGGCCCTGTGCTGGGCTCACCCTTTGGTGGGCCCTGGATTTAGGGGCTCACCCTTTGGGTGGGCCCTGGATTTAGGGGCTCACCCTTTGGGTGGGCTCTGATTTTAGGGGGCTCACCCATTGGGTGGGCCCTGGTTTTAGTGGTTCAGAGACCTGGATTTAGGGTCTCACCCACAGGGTGGGCCCTTGTTTTGGGGGCTCACCCACAGGGTGGACCCTGGTTTTAGGGGCTCACCCACAGGGTGGGCCCTGGTTTTGGGGGCTCACAAGTTCAGGTTTTAGGGGCTAAATTTGGCTTAAACTTGGCTAATTTCCATTTTTTTTTCATAATCGTTGTGGAGCGGCGAAACGTCGTGCCGGATATCGTCAGTACGCTCAGTGGAGAGCCAATGGAGGAGGAGGAGGAAACAGCGCGCAGCAGCCATTCACATTCCCGGGTCCAATGACAGCGCCCCCGTTCAACTACAACAACAACAATTTCCCTCAAATGGCACCATTCCCGTGTATGATGATGATGATGCCGATGGTCCCTTTCATGCCTTTTTGCCCGTACCCTCCACCACCACCAAAAAATTGATTCTCATTTGTTTTTGTTTTGTTGTTGCACATTTACTCGATCAAATTTAATTTTGCTTATTTTTTTCTCTCATCAATAAACAATTGTGAATATAACGCGCAAATATTAATACAATGGAGTGAAAAATTTTTTTGTAGAGGGGGAGGGGGGATACTGTAGGGTGAGCAGCACCACACGTACACAGCCAATGAAAGTTGTTTTAGTGCTGCATGTAAAATGTGGTGCTCACTCTACAGTAGGGACATTTATCAGGGCTGGGTGAAATTTTTAAATGAATAAGCAAGCATTGTCGGCATAGTCCCACGTGCCCACAGGCCCCAAAGAATTGCGCCACCCCTACACTACACAAACACATCCCCCCTATATTCGGATACAACAAAGTATCGGGGAACTGGACAGATGCCAATGGGTCCCCCCAACGAAAAACGGCTTTCGTTTCGCTACCAGCTTGAAGTGCGGCTTCCTTTGGGTTGCGTGCGGCCGTTGCATTTAGCTGCTGTTCTCTGCTCAATGGCCCAAATTCAAGCGTCATGCGCCCATGACACAGCCCCATTTTGGCCAGATGAAATATGTTGGTTGAGAGTGGGCGTGCCTCCTGGGCAAAGTTTGGAGTAGGCGTGGCATCCCTTTTCCGGATATAAAAGTGAAACCCATCCACATCTGACTTTCATTTTCTCCTGCAATGGTTCTCGTAAGCGTATTTTGCAGCCAGCTGCTCAAATGCCCTGTCAAATTGTTGCGAGACCGGCTCAACCACCCCGAGGACCGGGCGCTTGTGCTGAAACACCTTATTGGGCGCAAAGTGCGCACCACCTACAATGACCGTAACGGGCTGACAAAAACCTTCTTCATTGCTGGGATTTCGGCACAAGGCGCAGCATTTCTTCCCGCTTATGGCCACTTACGCAACCCGTTCAACATCAATGTGGCGGCGCATTTTTACGCCCGCCACAGAATAAAGCTTCACCTCCCTTATGTGCCGTGCATTGTTGAACGCTTTTCCGGGGGAGGGGAGGACCGACACTACCCTATGGAGCTGCTTGAGCTGATTGATGACAACATGGACATCGACAACAACAATTGGTTGGGCAATCTTTTCACCGAAATTGACAACAATGACAAACAATCCGCTTCAAACTCATCGTCGCACCACACATCACTGCGCCTAATACTGGAGGACGATGACATGGACATTGGACGTAATGAGTGCAGTCAAGATGCTGCAACATCATCCTATTGGTGAAACTGTGCAATTTTCTACCCACATATTTTAATGTATTTTCCATTCCTCATTTTCAATATAGATTGCATCTTCGCTTGCTTAATTGTGCATTTTTCAACCTAAAATTGACTTCTTATAATGCTTAATTATTTTAAAACTTTATCTTCAATTCTTTAATTATGCATTAATTTTTATTAAAATGTACACAAGAGGTACAAAAGAATAGTCATGTGTGTGTGTGTGTTGTGTGTGTGTGAGAGAGAGACAATGTACAATAAATTACGGTGTGTGTCCAAAATTCAGCACATTGAAATTAGCGCCTATTATGCCCTTTCCCACAAACGGACGATAACACTTTTGCATAGGCATGGAAACGACTCGGCCTCCCTCCCTGATGTTCGGGCGAAGGAAATTTGGGTACGTGACTATTATTGGTTCATAGTCACCCGTCGTTGCAAAACGGACCACTTCTTCTTTGAATGTGTCATACCGCATCCCCTGGTTGTTGAGCACATCATAGTTCAGGGTTAGCCCACGCACTTTGAGCAAATGGTCCATTTGGGCTCCCGCCTCCGCGCCCTTGCGTCGCAGACACAGGCCGTACTAAAGCGCGGAAAAATTAAAAAACAATTTGCACAGATGGTAACTTTACTTGTTTTGCCCCACCACTGCAAAATTCCACAATGTCGTGGTCTGGGTACTCGTCCGTGAACTAAAACAAAGCCGCTCTCCAACTTTAACCGGCAGAACGGGCACGTCGACGCGACGGGGGGGGGGGGGGCACAACCCACACTTTGAGTCGCGCCAAGGGATAGGGATTGTCTGCTGCGCTGCGCCACTCAACTTGCCGGTTCAGCACATGCACTTTTGGATGACCAATGGGGTAGCAAGTGACGAAACTAAAATTCAAAATTTTTGAAAAAACTACCATCACCACACATACTTAATATACGGGTACAAGGACGTGAAGTCGTAGTAGGAGATCTTCTCTCCTGGTCCCGCTTTGCGCAGCAGCTTCAGCGGTCCCGTCCGCCCTCCCATGAACGCGTCCCGGATCACCAGCGGACCATCATCCGCATAGTCCGAAAACGACTTGCGCATTTCTCTGCTCTGCTCCAGCATCCGATGGATTTCGCACTCCCAGTAGACGTCCACTCGGTTCACTTGCCGCGCAGGAAGTCCAGGCGTTTGGCGTCCCGCTCGCGCACCTCCCCCTCTGTCTTCCCACTGGGGAGCAGCATGTTGTCGTTGGGATAGCACCTTTTGCACCCGTGCCAAGTGCAGCCTAAAATTATACGCATAAAATTTTTTTTTAAATATATAAATTAGGCACCGTTGACTTCAATGGCGCACCCCTCCGCCTCAATCCATCCATCCAGCGAATACGCTCCGATTCTCTTCTCTCCTCCGGCTGAGTGGGCAGTTTGCACTTCCACTCCGTGCTGCTCCGCGTACCAGTGGAAGAAGCGTAAGGCGAGCAGGCTTTGGTTCTGCGCGTTGTCATAGCCGCGCTCAGGGACAATGGCCAGATGCGCGTCGGGCAGTTGGTTTGTGTTGAAGTGACGCATGCATGCGCCCGCGATGGTCATGCATTCTCGCAGAACATCGATTACGTCGTGGTTCTCCTTGTCGTCAATCCCATCAACGTATTCTTGCCGCCGCGAAATGTCGAAGAATTCCCGTCGAAACGCGACGAGAGCGGCCATCAAGATTTCCACATCATTGGTGCAATAGCTGAGAGAGCCAAAATGAGAGGACTTTGGCAACATTTTTTTTTGAAACGCCACCTTGCTAATGCCTCATCCAGCTTGAAGTGGTGGTGACGGTTCTCGGCGTACCACGCATCGAATTGCCGCCTTTTGCTGGGCATCATACCGCTGGCCAGGTAGTCGTCGGGCGTCGGATGGATTTCCCTGCCGTAGTTTTCCGGTCGATTGGCCATGTGGGGGAAGAACGGCTTGTCCTCAACCTCCAGCCCATATGAAGGGACGAGCGCGGCCAGTGAGCAAGGCATTAGGTTGAAGGAGTCCCGGAAGACGACGTTGGGGTTGCGCTTCTTCTGCTTACGCACTTTCATCTCATACATTTTGTTGCCCTAAAGATTTGAAATTTTATCACCATAAAAAATGTTTTGCTTTTACTCGTCTCAGCATCTCTGGGTTAAAGCCAATTCTGAAGAGCTCGCGAAAGACGATCACCATGTCGAACCGTCCGCCAAAGTGTGAGTAGGCGTATGTGTCGTAGCTCATCGGCAGTTCGAAGACGAGCCAATGCACAAATGCCACCAGCGGATTGTCGGCCACCACCACCTGATGGTTCACGTGCGTGTCCACAAAGCGGCGTTGACAAAAGGCAACAGTTCGATGCGGCCCACAAATTCGACAGCCTGCTGTTGTTCTGCTGCGCCAGGTACCATTCTCAATGCACTCAGGGCAAGCAACTTGGGCAGCGATGAAGTTGGGCTGGTGCTCTCTTCTTTCGGGCTGCTGCGGGCTCACCGGATGGTGCTGCATGGTTTCCAAATCGAAGGCAACAATGCGGTACGGGTCATGCTCCGTTGTCTCAATGGGTTGGATGAAGCACCCCCGCTCGGGATTGTGAAAAGTGTTGCACAATTGACAGAAGGATTCAAAGCACTTATGGCCCTAAAAACGTTAAGAAATTGCGTTTTCAACCATTTTTTCGACCTTTCGCCCATTTCGATTGTTGTCTCGCACATTCAAAATTACCCCGCATTCTTTGCACTGCTTCGATTTGGCACAAAAATGTGATGCCAAATGGTGTTGGTGGCATCACACACGGCACACAAATCTCCGCATCATATGCATTCAGTCCTGCCCGTACACGAATTTGCTGCATCAGTTGTAAAGCATCCCGCTGCAAACATCCCTGCTGTCCCCTCCGACTGTGCAAATAGTCGTAGAATTTCCAACGAGGCCAACCACGCGTTTTGGCCACCATCGTTGCCTGCAACGCGTAGAACAGGCAATGCCCGTCCGGGTTGCAAATCTTAAAACAAATTGTCATCGAATAGTCTTGATTTGATGGCGCGACACGACCTTAATCAAACAATTTTCCGTCACTCGGGCATGCACGGGTGCTAGGCTTCGTCGAGCACCGCCCTTCAGGGTTCTCCGAGCGGGAAGATTGGAGCGATCGACTGTCGTCACTACAACAGTGAAGGGCTCGCCCCAAAGCGTGACGTTTTGCTGCTGTTTGCTCTGCGCCACTTTGGTGAACTGATTCAGTATTGTGTCAACGGTGTTATCGGTGATCTGTCGAACCGGGATGGGGATGTCCCCGCCGGTGAGCAACGGACTGCTGATCATGCAGCCGAGATGAGTGGGTTCAATTCCACGTCCACGACTCTCCTCCATCGCTGCGTCAAGGCAGTACTGGAAGATGCCGGCCAAGAGTCCCTCAGGATTTGCTGCTGGCACATCGACAATGCTGAACTGTGACTTCACTTTGCTGTACTGGAAACGGGGCACATGCTCAACACTGCTGTCCAGCTTTTTGACGTAGTCCGGTGCCGATTTTGAAGAAGCAGAGGATGTGCCCGCACCCTCTTGAACATCTCCCAATAATTGATTAATGAGGAAGCCGCCACGCCGCGGCTTTTTGCTTGGGGCCGATAGAATTTGGTCAATGGAAAACAGAGAGGGATGCTTGGGAGGCTGATTTTGCATTATCTAGGAGACAAATAATGCGTGAAAATGGGGGGGGGGCTTTTTATAGAAGTTGGTCAATAGCGTTTGGGCATGGAAATGGCAATTGAAATTAAAAATTTTGCGACTTAAAACCAAGAATGGCCTGATGAGCTGCGCACTGCCACCCATGAAGCACAATACGACAGTGCACCTAAACGGCTCCGACAATTAGAAGAGAAATTTGAACAACCCCAAGCCCTAAAAACACACAAAAGTGCTGCCAGGATAAACGGATTTTTGGACTATTTTTCTTTTTCAATTTTATGGTAAAAAAAAATTAAGGAAAATGGTGCACTATGTGATGTGGTGCTAAACTACTTAACCAAAAGCCCGAACCCACTGACGATGAAAAAGTGCACGTCCGTTGATCTGGTGCACCGCGACAACTTTCCGGCAATATTGAAGGCATCGCCGAGCGTAATGGCTGAAAGTGGAATTGTGTCAACGGAGCCTTTGTCCGCTAATGATGACGATGAAGCATATATTTTGAAGAACCCGCATTTTGGTGATGATGAAATTGGCTACCTTGACGTTTATGCCCGATCATCGGGCTTTTACTTTTTCTTTTTTTCAACCATTTAATTTATTTATTTAAAATTTTGTGGAGTACAACCGTGGCATATAAATCGGGATTTGCACAAGAATTGAGTCGACTGAGAAATTGATTAAATGTTTCGCCTAAGGATAAGTGGTAAATGAAAACAATGCAATGGGCGGCCCAAGTGGAGACAAGGGGGGACTGGTATGGACGCGAATTCTCCCCTGGGAAATAGCGTAAAAAGGATGACGTAATGGTGGGCGGAATGGGCTGGGCAAGGCTGTCATAGTAGAGCGCTGGCGCTTCCACTCCCTTTGCGTAAATGGCGCACCAATGAGGCCCTCCTTGTGGCTGGGGTCCCTGTTCACAATGAGCGCAGCGGGATACTGTATCGTGGAGGGGGGCGTCAACTGGTCATTGGCGAAGCAGCCCCGAAACACTCGCCCTGTCCGCTGATTTTCGCTCAATATCTTTGTGATTTGGAGACTGTCCATTCTTTAGCATAAAAACTGAGCAAATTTGATGTAGCACAAGACTGATGATGAGCATTAAATAAAGAGCGAACAGTGCCCAGCAAATTGCTTGCCGTGACAGATTGCTGCTCTCTTCCGGTCTACATTCTTTATCAGATCAAACAGTGCCGCTTGAACATCCCCGCTGTTGGTCAAATTGAACACGTAAATGCAATGTGTTTTTCCGTATTGGGCAAAAGTTATCCCGTTGCTCTCCGATGAGTTTGCGAATCCCACCGCTTCGTTCATGTCATTGAATGGGCGAACATACTTCCGCTGGGGTAGTCCAAGTCATAGGGCGCTTGTGGGTACGAGCGACCATTAGCAACAATGGAAATTTCGCGAACATTAAATGGCCGAAAATTGAATGGACTGCGCCGAATTGAGCCGACATATGTCCAGCTCACAAAAGTTGATCAGATACAACGGCTGGTTGAATAGGTCGGTGTCAATTTGGCAATGAACTGAGCAACGTTGCTGAGCGCAAACAAATCGCGTCGCGCTGTGCATCCGTCTCCCGTCTCAAGCACATCACCCGGGTCCCGGTAGTACCCCGCTGCATTCAGGTGTGAGTCCTTTGCCGTTGTTGAATAGGAGAGCTCATGTGAAAAATATGTTTTGTAAGCCATCAGAGCATTGGCATTAAATATTTCGCGCCCGTTGATGCTCATTTTAATGTTGCGGATGAAAGTTTGACCGATCATTTGAATTGGCGCAATGTTTATATCATCAGCGGTTAGGTCAACAAGTTGTCCATTAACGTTTTCCTTACGGATTCGAAACTCTGTGAGCAAATAGCATTTGGAGAGGTCAATGAAATTTTGGCTTGAGTGAAGTTTGAAGTTGTAGGGCGTGTCGGTCAGAGGGTTGCTGGGCAGAAGCTCAAACACTTTTGAAGACGAGACGCTCACATTTGAAGGGGGTATACGGAAAAAGTCCAAAGCATTGGTGATTGAGTTCACGGAGTCAGTGTCGATTTTGTGAAATGCCATTATTTAGTAAAGTCCAAATGCGTCTGAGCGAACTCGTTTTCTTGCTGTCTTTGCAACTGGTCGTCCAATTATTGTTTGATGACCAGGCACACGTGCTCTCTTTCTTTTTATACCCGTTCTTCCGCTTCCAAACTGTTTGGGCAGGCCGCCTTTCTCCAGCACAGTGTCAATTCCTCGCTTTCCCTCACTGACCAACGCCTCCTTGAGCGGCACCCCCTCATGACCGACTCGCTCCAGCACGCGTTGTCCAGTGCTCAGCGCCTCCGACCTACCGTAGTTCCAACACGACGCAGAATTGGCAGGAAAAAGCGCCAAAGCCCCCGAAACACGTCTCCAACGCCTGCCCCTCGCTGAACACCGTAGCCCCTCTGAAAGGGCTGGTGCCCCGGAAGTAGTCGAATTCCTCCTTCTCTAAGCCGCTACCGTACTGCACGTACTCGTCATACTGCGCAATGCTTGGATCAAACACAATGTGAACCATTTATTAATGTCAAATAAAAACAAAATGAATGATGAAATCAGAAGTTTATCACTTTCTTAAATATCAACACGACCATCGTTGTCCCATAGGCGAACGGCACGAGACGGCCTTTGTCCATTGTGCGCAGTTCAATCTCAATCTCATTGATCTCCCGTGGCAACACACGGGCAAATATTGGCGAGTCGTAAATCTTCTCGTTGTACTCCCAGGGATGGCACCGCTGATAGACACAACGCGGAGCAAGGAGCTCAGTGAATTCCCAATGATCATATTCTCGGTCAACCCTTTTGAGTAGACAGCAAAGCTTGATATGCCGCCACGTAAATCCACCGGATACTTTGACAGTTCATTTGACACGACATGTTGAGGGTTTTCAAAGCCAAGCACATAGCCCAACTGCGGTGAGAAGGACACATGACTGACGATCGCCTCATTGAACACCAGCTCCGCACTAAAAGAACTACCCTTAGTTGAGGGTAACTTAACCCGGTTAACTTACCCTCAGCTGCGGGTAACTTTTTAACCCGCACTAAAAGAATCGAGTAACTGGTAACCCTACCCTCAGCTGCGGGTAACTTTTCTACCCTGACCCATACCAGGGTAACAATATGAGCTCAATTTTTCAAAAAAATTTTAAAAATACTTAAATATTTTTCCTAACTAATTCCTCTTGGTATTTTGTTCTTCAAATTCTCCTCTATCCAATGAAATATAATATGTAAATTGAAGATCAGCCCGAGACAGAAATTGAGCCCGAGAATTTAATTGATGAAGGGAACGGAAATGTTGTTGGTGATAGTACTGTTGAACCGGCGGTGCTCACCGATAGAGCACTTATGAATGAGAGACAAAGGAAATTGTCCGGCATTAAAAAAAGAGGAGAGATTACACAGAATCGATTTACTTAAGCAATCAAACTTTGAAAGTTTTTTTTGATCATATATATTGAGCAAAAAATAAAAATTTATTTTCAATTAAAATTAAAATTTAAAAAATAATTATTAACGTTACCCTCACTAAAAGAACTGGGTAACGGGTAACCTTACCCGCAGTTGTGGGTAAGCCCAGCGAGAACCCGGTAACGTTCATTTGGTACGGGTTAACCCACAGATGGAGGTAACTTAACCGGGTTAAGTTACCCGGGTAACTTTACCCAGGTAAAGTTACCTCCTTCTTTTGGTACGGGCCCAGCACGCCGCCACTCACTGGTAGCACCGGATGTTACTCGACATCGAATGGTTCTTCGACATCTTGGAGATAGGCAATAAAGGAGAATTCGAGAATGCCGCGGCAGTGTCAGAAATGGGGAAGCTTCCTCTTTCGAGAGATTAATCCTGGCCAGGCGAAAATTTTCAATGAATAAATTTTATGTTATGAACAATTAGCCAAACAAATTTTTTTCCGAAAGCACATGAATAAAGGCGAATATATTATCACTGACTATTATATTATTGATATGTTATATGAACTCTTACAGGTATAAAATACGTGTAAATAAAAAAAAAGAGACAAATATTCTAACAATAAGTTTCAGTTCAATCATAAAAACAGTTAGCTATCACAAATGGTTTTTAATATATTTGAATTTAACATGAGGTAAAATCAAAATTATATTTCATTATGGTAATTTTAGCCATTATTTATTACTGTATACTGCATTAAACTATTAGAACCTTTGGATTACTGTGCATTTACGATAACCTCGAACAATGTCCATTCGACGGAGTTGTTAAACTTTCTCAAGATGTGTAATCGTCATTTTTTTTCTCACTTCGATCACTTTTTGGTCCAGCGGATGTTTCTCATCGACGGTTCGCTTTTAGCGTGGGAAATGTTTTATGCACAAACGAAGTCAACATATCGCAATCATTTCACATTGCTATTCACTCTCGCATCTCTCCTCGGCAAACGACAATTTCATTTATATTGTATAAGTTTTACATATTATTTAAAATATACCCTTTCATGCTTTTATGACGCATTTTTAGTCCAACATCTAATGCTATCAGCCTTGCTTCGTCAATTACCAATTCAATTTTGGCATTATTATCTTTTAATATTTTTTCCATTTTGTCCATATAATCCTGCTACGTTTTGCATGTTCTTCCTATTAAAAATGATTTTTGGTGTAATTAATTCTCAAAAAAAATCAATAAAATATAACGATTCTATAAGCCTTTGTAAATTTCTGTTTTTTTTGGTTGCATTTTTTAATAAAAATACCCAATCGTTTCTTTTTACGAAGCTTCATTGCTTATTTATAAATTCTGAGATTAAAAAAAACTAGTGCTGTTCGAGAGTAGTCTTGAGTCTTGACTCGACAAAAATCTCGGGTTTTTTTTTGTCTCGGTCTCGGTCTTTGAGATTTTGAGATTCTAGACTGAGAATTTTTTACACCCCTAAAGATTGGCTCTTGGTAAACGAAACGCGAAAGTATTTAGAATTGACAAATTTCTTCGAATTTAAAAAAATGGCCTAGCCCTGATCAGCACCACCTGGGCTCTAGTTCGGCAGCGAAAAATTCAAATTTACGAAATTTGTTATGAAAAGCCTCAAAAAAATTATTTCAAAGTGAACAAGAAATTTAGAAAAAGTCTGGGGTCTCGGGATTTTGCTCGGTCTTGGGATTTTAGGTTTCGGTCTCGAATCTAGGGGTCGATTTTCAGTCACGCGGTCAATTCTCGGTCTCGAATCCGATGGACTTTTCTGTCTCGAACAGCACTATAAAAACCTCTCGGGGTCTTTCATGTTCTTTTGTTGTTTCGAATTCGTACAAAAAATTAATACAATATTTTTTTTTAATTTAAATTTCATCAAACCTTTAATTTCTGATATATCGTCTTTGGCATTATTATTCTCATTTTTCGGCGATGGCATTGATTCAATTAAAAAAGAGATTAAAAATAGCAAAGAAGTAGTAAAAATATTTTTTGAATTCATTTTTAAAATGAATAAATAATATTATAAAAATATGAATGAAAAATGAAAATATTACCTAATCTTATATCTGATTTCCTGTTTACAATGTTGTTTACAATGTGACAAAACCACTGAACATTATAAATTCTCGTGAAATGCTTATGCCAAAATAATTTAAATTTTCTCGTTTTTTTTGTTTATGAAATTTTAATTTATTGCATATATAAATATTTTTCTTATTTTTAATATATAAGATGACGCATTTCCTGCTATAAAATTTGGGGGTTTCCTAAGTTTGAAATGAGATAACTAAAATAAAAATTTTTTAAAATTTCTTTGAAAGTAATAAGCGTATGAAAACAAATCCAATTTATATTTTATCTGTGTTTAAATTATAACACTTTTGAAGTTTAACTCAATAAGCTTTTGACAGTTATCGAACCTTAAAGCCACTGGCGAGAATTGAATACATGCCTTAAGTTACAAAAAAGTTATGATAAAAAAAAAAAAAAAAAAAAACTGGCGTTCCAAACCTTTTAGGTCGTCCTTTTTTTTGTATTAAATAAATTTTTCGAAATTTTGTTGAACAAATATAATAGAATACTTAGGACGGCTATTGGCTAACATCAAAAATTCAATTTGGTCAATTATGAAAAGAGTTATAATCCAAAAATCGGGCTGGAGCCTAGTTGATTGGAGTCCATTTGTTTTATACACCATTTCAATTTTGGCCTTTTCGTTTTTATTTATTAGGAGTTCTCAAAAATAAGATACCTAGTTCTTTATCTAATGATTATAAATGTACAAAAATTGATTAATTTTTCTCGTTTTTTTTTTGTTTATGAAATTTTAATTTATTGCATATATATATATGATGACGCATTTCCATGTAAAATTTGGGGGGTTTCTAAATTTGAAATTAGATAACTAAAACAGATTTTTTAAAAAATTTATTTAAAGGTAATAAGCGTATGAAACCAAACCTTTTTGGTCGCACCTTTTTAGAAATTAAATAAATTGTTCGAAATTTTGTTGAACAAATATAGAACACTTAGGGCTATTGGATGATATCAAAATTTCAATTTGGTCAACTATGAAAAGAGTTATACTACAAAACTCGTTGATTTTTTTTTAGTCTTAATGTGATTTGAAGACAATTTTAAAAATTTTAAAAAAACTTGCCGCCTTAAAATGGTTTGAAAATTTAAATTGTCATTATCCCGCTTTCTCGCACATTCCGCTTCACATAACATAGTTCATTCTCTACTGATTCTAAATGTACAATTCATAGATCGCACTAATTCGAAGATGTGTCTTTATTTAAGCCTTTAATAACTTGTTATTTTTATATTTTTAGTTTAAGAATGTTAAATGATAGTATTTAACGAGTAAAATAATAAAATAATTTCTGACCGTTTCCTGGTTAAATTAATTGTCTAAACCGTCACTTCTTCAAAAAATTTTCCCATAAAATAATCAGAGTTTCCAATGGTAACCAAAATGACACTTGCAACACCACTTTTGTGTTATAAGCAAATTTCTCCCATATTTTAATTATTGCGAGTGTAATTAAAAATTTCAGTCTATTTTATTGAGTGTGGGAAATTTGGCCATTATTCAAATGAAAAATTCCCAATGTTAAGTAATATGAAAACAACATAAAATTTAGTCTACAATTTTCTTGTGTATTTAATCATTCACATTTTTATTGCACTATTGGCGCCGAAATCCCAGTCTTTTTTAAATTATCGAAGCTGTTCATCATCTCCAGTTTATTTATTTTTTTGTACGGATCAACCTTCAGAATAAAGGCTATTATTGTTCCACTCTAATCGTCTAAGGCAAATTTGGTGCCGTTTTGTGTTGATGACCTTTTGGGTTAGTGGCATTTTGGGTTGGTGGCATTTTGGGTGGTGCTGTTTTGTAGTTCTGCTCGAGAGTCTCGGTCTCGAGTCTCGACTCCAGAAAAGTCTCGGGTTTTTTTGGTCTCGGTCTCGAATCTCGGTCTCGGCTTTTCAGTCTCGGTCTCGGTCTTCGAGACCGAGACTTTTTTACACACATAATGATTGGCTTTTTGTAAAGTTAAAAAATAAATATACTTTTAGTAACTTTTTTGCTTTATTTCCTTAGTAATGTGCATGGTTAAGTGGGTTGTTGTGTTCTTGGTTATTGTCTTCATTTTAGTGTTGATCACTACCCCTCCAAGTAATTACTTTTTCTTATAATTTGTAAAAATTATTCCTTTTTCAGGGAATTTAATCACAATTTTAACAATTAAAACCATAAAATCTTGTCATTTTTGGACTAAATCTATTAAGAAAGCGCACTGATAAATTTCAAAATTTTACCTGGCGGCGCCTATCGGCACCGCCGGAGCTCCAAAATACCCTTTCTTTTTTTAAATTGACTCAAAAACCGCGAAAAAACTAACGAATTTTTGTTTTGTGCGTTTTTGAAATGATAAATGTTGTACCAAATTGAATCAAAATTAAAAAAATAATAGTTAAGAATAGAGTCAAAAAAAAAATTTTTAAACAATTTTTAAGCGAATAGGAAAATTTTTTGAAATAAGTCTCGAGTCTCAGGTTTTTTGGGTCTCGGGGTTT
The DNA here is from genome assembly GCA_004148225.2 of Heterodera glycines. Taxonomy (NCBI): domain Eukaryota; kingdom Metazoa; phylum Nematoda; class Chromadorea; order Rhabditida; family Heteroderidae; genus Heterodera; species Heterodera glycines. Next base: position 21,375,917 of record CP049709.1, on the reverse strand, counting down.
TCGGTCTCGGGGTCGAGTCTCGGTCTCTGGTCGAGTCTCGGTCTCGGGGTCGAGTCTCGGTCTCGAGTCTCGGGAAATTTTTGGTCTCGAGCAGCACTACTGTTTTGGGTGGTAACGTTAGGGAAGGGAACTTTTGGGCTGACACCGCAAAAGTCGGTACACCCTCTCTATTAAAGTATACCTTAGGACCTCACTTGCTGTTTCATCCGCCCTCTTTAACTCGTTTCTACCCTCCAACACAATGTTTTCTCGTTTTTTTCAGGAGGGGAAATTGGCTAATCCCTATTTTATCCAGGTAATATTTTTTGTACGGGACCGCCTTGTGGAATAAAGGCAATTATTACACTCCAATCGTCTAATTATTTGGGGAAGGGCTGATGAAGTACGAATGCCAAAGGGCATCCGGTAAAACAACTGACAATAATTCAATTAGGAAAATCTACATCAGGAAAAAGAAATGATTATTATCAATGATACATGTCTTTAATCATCGGGTTCATTTGCAGAATTTAAAGATTCTAAATTAGTAAATTAATTTTGATTCTTTAACTTAAATTAAACCATTTAAAAAACGCTCGAGAGACGCTTCCAAATCGCTAGAACTCGATTGATCTTCTTAAAATTCTCATTTTAATAATACATATAATACAACAATATTTTTCATAATTTTAATTATTGTTTTATTTACTAATTTATCAAGTATAAATAACCATTTAATAACTGATCAAGTGACTGATCCAATTCACCAGGACTTAATTCTGCTTAATGAAATTCTTTTATTATATAAAAACAATATTTTTGCATTTTTAATTATTTTGTTATTTACTCATTTATGAATTATATAAATAACCATTTAAAAATTGTTCAATAGACTCATCCAATTCACGAAAACTTGAGTCTGAATGAAATTCTTTTATTATATAAATACCTCAATAAATAAGAAATTTTTTTTAAACATGTTTGAAAGATTAAATGCAATTTCCGAAATTTTTAAAAAACAAAATAAATGTATATTAAAGTATTTAATATAGCTAATTGAATATACAAAAAATGGACCTGTTTCATCGGATTCCTCTGCAATCTCATTAAGTGAATTATCATCATCATTATTTATATTTTCGTCTTCCTTTAAAATTAAATGCTTTTGAAAATGATAATCAAAGATAATAAAACAAAATATTTATTACCATGTCCTCCTCCCCATTGTTGTGCTGACTGTCATCAGTTCCTACTTGGTCCTGTTTATTAACTTCTCCTCTACATACAGGACATCGTTTTTTGATTTGTAACCTTAACCCAATAAAATTAAGCGAAAAAAAAAGGTTATCGGAATTTTGAAAAAATTGCAAAATAAAAACCAATGGACTAATCATCGAATTTAGCTTTTTTAAATTCCATATTAGAGAAGGGCTAGAACTCCTGAAAATATTTATTTATTTATTTTTGTTGGGCTTATGAAATTTTATGCTAATTTGCTAATTATATATTGTTGAAAAATAAAAATTTTAATATTTTTTATAAATAAGAATTACCATTGATCAATGCAACTGTGGTGAAAGCTGTGCTATAAAACAAGATTATATTATTAATATATTTTTTTCAATAATTTGAATAAAAATATTAATAATTGAATTTAAAAATTATAAATGAATTTTTAAATATTAAACTTTATATGGCTTTTGCTAACTTTGCAATTAAGTAAGGTTTTCAGTGAAGAATTATCATCATTAGCAATGCTGTCCAAGCAAATTGAGCAATTCTCATCAGATTTATTTTTTTGTGAGCTTGATGCAGTTTTGTCACTTGTTTCAGCATGTTGTGAATTTGATTCATTTTTAGTAATTAAATCTTTTGCTTTTATGTCTAAAGAAACATATTTTTTATTTTTTAAACGTTTAAATATATTTTTCGCACTTGGAGCGGTATTGGACATTGATAAAATTGCAGCGAAACACCAAACAATTTGAAACACGTTCATCATAATCTTAAAAATAAAACAAAAAAATTTTTGAAAAAATATCCTAATATGCTTATTAGTGATATTAAATTAAATAACGAAAAAATTATATGAATTATACATTTTTATGAATAAAAAAAAAATAAAGGAAAATATGCATTAATCAATTTCACTATGAATGAAAATTTTATTTATTAATTTTTGTAATATCATATTGATTATACAGCGTAATCTATTGCCGGATCTTATTAAATTCATATGATTTTTAGAAATTTGGGAAAAAAATATATAATATTTCTATTTAATTATTTTTTTATTATTAACTGAACGCATAAAACAATAAAGAAATATTAATAAACAAGAAAACAAAGCTAAATAAGGCACAAGTGATCACTAGGGACCGGATTTGTATGGATTTCCATATTTTTTTTTGCAAACTCATTTCGGCCTAAAAACGACGTAAATAGTATTTTTAGCTTGGTTTGATGCTTCTAGGATGAATTTTTATTTCCACATTTCCATTTTTACATCCATATTTCGGCATTTTCACAAAAAACCGAAAAGGCACCCCTAAAGATGGAAAATTTTTGGAATTTTTTTGAAAATAAACCAAAAGCCGAAAAAATTTGAGAAAATTATCAAAAATTGTGCAAAAAATTTTTCATAAGCATGTCGAAAATCGCTAATTCTAGAAATTTTCGATTTATAGTTGTCTATGCTTTCTTTTCCGAAGAAAGCATAGAAAGGGGGTTCTCTCCCATTGGTCAACTATTTCGCCTGGCTGTTTAGCCGGTGGTTCGCCGCGGGCTGCGCCTAATGCATTCATCCCCTTATTCCCCCCTTTTTTGCTTTTAGCCGTACACCGCCTCAGCGACGCCTTCACAATTTGCTCTTCTCCACCACCGTCGCCCCAGCCGATCCAATCGTCTCTCCGCTTACAGCACGACGGCGGCCAAACACCCCCACCCCCTTCCTTGGCCAATGCACTGTTCGTTTGCCCTTCGACTCGCCACTGTTCCCCCCGTTCGCTTGTCTTCCCCCTGCCACTGTTCCCTCGCTCGCTTTCCCTCGTTCGCTCTCTGCTTCATCGCCGCGTCGTCGCCCTTTGTCCCGATGATGACCGGCCATCAGATAAAACGCCATTCTCACCATTTCAATTTGTTGCGATCCATCCGCCCACATTTGTCTCTTCTTCGTTTTCCCCCCGTTTTTGCATTCTTGCTTTTTATTTTTGCTGAACATTTAACAACAATAAATTTGTCTTACAAATTTCTTGTGGGGAGGGAAAAATTTTCCTTGCCTAAGGCACGAAAACAACACCGAGTTTCTGCCCCCTTAATCAATTCGAATCCCGGGGATCGGGGGAATAGCCTATTGATTTCGGCACTTCAAAATTGCGGGACTCCCCCTCCCGCTGATCGGAACAATTTTCTGATCAGTCCCAAAGGACTCAAAGGGACAAATTCGATCAATCCAATTTTGGACTGATCAGTTGTAAATTTCGCCTCATTTCAATTTGTTGTCTGATTGGCTTTTTAGCCAGGCTCCGATTGCCCCATCGGAAAACCCGTTAGCTTTTCAGCGACCGGTCCATCTCATTTGTTTTTCGTGGTTACATTGTTGGCATTTCTGATCATTCCCTTTCCCCTTTTTGGAATCTGATCACCACGCCTGATCCACCGTTGGACTCTCTGCTCTTCACGCCAATTTGCCTTTGAAACCTTGTGCCAAATTCGCCGTTGACACTTTGCACCGCCGTGCCGAATTCGCCGTTGACACTTCGCACCGCCGTGCCAGATTTGCCGTTTGACTTTCGCGCGCCGCGCCGGATTGGATTTGGATCCTTGACGATTGCTGCACACAAACTCCGGAGAACCAGAACCGCCGAGAAGGATCAGGTCCAAGTGTTGTGGGCGGTATTTGGGGCGCCCACAATTTCGGTATAACGAACCGTGTGCGAACCACGGGAAATTGGCTTGTTCAGCCCAAGCACATTGTCACTGCGAATTGTTCAATTGAACAATCGCCCAAGTTGGAATTCAATTGAGCAATTGTTCAATTGATCAATTGGCCTTCAAATCTCACACCCGGGTTTTTCTCATTCGCACACGGCAATTTTCGTTAGTGGCGACCCGCCGCCGTAGGGCCGGAGACACAGCAATCCTCAATTATTAAATTGACAAGCTGATCAGCTTGGTAATAATCCCAAAACCTATTGCTACCGGTGTACCAATAAACAACGCAAATTTACAAATCATATTTGTGTTTACATTTATTATTGTTTTGTTTCTGTCTTCCCCACAAATCAGTTTAGATTTAAAAATCAGGGTACAATAATTGGGAAACAATACACTAACCCAAACAATCAATCTGTTCCTTTCTATTATTTCTTTCAAATCAGTTTTGATCTAAAATTAATTTATTAAGATTTCATTTTTTTAAATTGTACTTAATTTCTTTATTTGAATTTGAACTTATTTATTTATTTGACCTTTTTGGGGGGAGTGTTGATTATTCAGTTCTGACTAATCAATTAATGTTGATTATTCAGTTCTGACTAATCAATTAAATATTTCATTCATTCTACAGTAACTCCACCATACATACAAGACTTCGCCAAAGCCAATGGAGTAAAAATTAAGTTTTTAAATTTTATTTTGAACATTCAATTAATACACATACAATTTGTTATTTAACCATATAATTGTTTAATTCACACTATTAACCAAGGGGCTCCCGAATTACCAATTTGATAAATTATACGAATAAAATCGTGACTATTCAGTCAAATTAAATAAAATCTGAATAAAATTTTAAAGGGGACTCTCAATGTCGGACATTTATGTCGAACGAATAGAGACTGCCAAATATGCCATTGAATTATACCTTGACAAGCCCTTGCCCATCCTTCCTCTAGGGGTGTTGACCTCCCAACAGAGACACAATTTGATTTGTGATCAAAGGGAGTGGAAAGAGATTGCGGACGAAATCCAAACGCAAGTGGATGAAATAAAAGCAGCAAGGGTATTGTACAATCAAGAGCTGTCTGCGCTTCAAGGCGATGCAAAAACGGAGTTTCAACGCCAGTTTCGTGCATCGGTCAATGCAAACGATCTGCAAAATTTTTTGCGAAGGGAAAATCATAAATTGGCAGATACCCGCACGCTGAAAGGGAACATTGATCGTCTTCTTCAAGATGGGCCCGGAGGAACGGCACGCCGAAACATTGCCTTGCCAAAATTAAGCCTGAAGGAGTTCGATGGCAGTAATTGGGATGACTTTTGGCCATTATTCGAATCGACAATACATGCTGATGCCGATTTGGATTACGTACAAAAAATGAGTTATTTGGATTCCCTGTTGAGGGGTGAAGCCAAAAAAGTCATTCAAGGACTTTTGCCCTTTTCCAGGGATAATTATGATCTCTCGGTGTCCTTATTAAAGGACAAGTATGGGAAAAATGAAAATTTAATCAGAGATTTACATAATCAATTGGCCCGGCTTTCAAATTCGAAGTCTCTTGGCGACGACATGAAACTTCAATTGGAATTGGAACGAGTTTGCCGACAACTCGAGCATTACAACCAGGACTTGAGTTCTCCTCAAATTTATATGAGTTTGGAACAGAAATTGTCCAAAAAGGTGTTGACCAGATATGTAGACTTAAAAAACGTCAAGCTTAGTGCAATGCCTCATGGTTCGGATTGGTCAACCGACCTATTTAGGGATACATTTAAAGCGGCTATTGAGCAGCTTAAACAAATCAATGACATAGTTCGAAGGGCTAATCCCGAACAAACTCAACATACATACAAGAGAGAGAAACATAAGAGTGAAGTAAAAGAATCGACCTTAAATCTGGCCGTCAGATACAAAGATCAAGGGAAAACAGACGATCGCCAACCATCGGTTGCTGTTAAGCCAAAGCCATGGCGTGGAACTTCAACTTCATCGGAAGGATCAAGCTCACGCTCATCCTCCAAATCCAGCCGATACGGAAGAGCCCCAGGAAGAAAAGCCGGTTCACCATGGCCCAATGAAAGTCGAAGAAGAGAATCAAATTCATCAAGCCCAAGCCCGAGTCGAAGCAGAAGTCCGTCGCGATTTCCATGCCAGTTTTGTGCTGAAAAGCACTTCGCTTTAGATTGTGACAAATTTAGTTCAGTTGTGAACAGGCGAAAACAAATAGAAGCAAAAGCAATGTGCTACATTTGCTTATTCAATAATCATATGGCAAGAAATTGTCCAAGAAAACTTAGAAAATGTTTTCTTTGCCAACGTACCGGACATCACCCGGCATTATGTGAAAGACGAAAATCAGTGGCCAGAGGACAAGTCGCAACCACCACAACTGAGAAGCAAGAAAACACATCAACCAATGTGTTTGCCATACAAAGCTGCATGAAAAATCCAAAAGAAATTTGGTCTCTTCTCAAATGTGTGTGGGTAATCATTCGTCACCCGATGTTTCCAAAACGGAAGAAAAGAGTCCTTGCCTTCCTCGACGACGGAAGTGAAAAAACTTACATCGCTAAAATTCTTGTTGAAGAATTGAACTTAATGAAAATCAACGAAGTTCACTTCCAAGCAAAGGGCTTACAGGGAACAAAGTTGGGAGACTTTGTCACTTCGGTTGTGGAACTGAATTTGTTAGGAAAGAATTTTAATATGAACATTCAAGCGCGACAGCTGGATAAAGTGATGCCCAAATTGCCCCACGTTAAGATAAAGGGCGCTAAAATTGACAAGTTATTGTCCAACAAACTTCAAGTACTTCCAAAATTTGAAGAGCCATTATTATTAATTGGTGGTGACGTTTATAACCACTTGGCTGTTAAGCCAGTACAGCAATTGGCTAATGGTTTTTGGATTAGTGAATCGAAGTTGGGCAATATTCTTTCGGGTGAAGGAAAAGTTAAGTTATCAACTAAAGAACTAGCCAATACCGCTTCTACAACTTCAGTCGAGAAAATTGTTGAATTTTCACCCAAATTTGGGAACAAGCTTCAACCCGACGACGATGAACTCACTTTTATGGTTGAACAACACAACAAATTGGAAACGATCGGCCTGGGAGACGCCAATGATAGAGACGACAATGCCAAATGGATCCAAAATTTTGAGCAAAACCTGAATTTAATGGTGAAAGATATGAAGTTCGGCTGAGCTGGAAGGAGGAAGTGACGAGTTTGCCGGACAACTATTATCTCGCACTCGGACGACTGAAGTCGAATTTTAAAAAATTAAGGGAGAAACCATGCTTATTAAAGCAATACCATGAAATCATTCATGATCAATTGGAAAAGGGAATGATCGAACGAGTTGACAGTTCCATTAACTATTGGAAGTTAAAAGGAACAAAGAAAGGGACGAACTCAATGGAGTTCTCCATTATCTTCCACATCATTTTGTAGAAAGGCAAGACAAACAATTCACAAAAATTCGTGTTGTGTTTGACGCGAGTTCGAAATTGAGGAAAGAATTTCCAAGTCTAAATGAATGCCTTAACAAGGGACCAAATCTGTATAATGACTTAGCAGGCATACTCTTAAGGGCCAGACTTAAGCCAGTTTTGGTCACTTGTGATGTAGAAAAGGCATTTTTGCAAATTTCTATTCATTCCGATGACAGAGACGCACTGAGGTTCCTTTGGTACGAAAATCCTGAAGATGAAAATAGTCCAATTGTAGAATACAGATTTTCACGCGTCACCTTTGGCGTAATTTGTAGTCCTGCTCATTTATCAATTGTATTGAAACATCATTTCGCTAAATATCGGCAACCACAGATACGCCTGATGGAAAAGGACACTTATGTGGACAACATTGTACTTGGTATTGACCAAGACAAAACAATTGGACAAACATACCGGTTGCTAAAAGCAGTATTCCGAGATGCCGGAATGAATGTCCGCGAATTCGTCAGTAATGACTGGTCTGAGATTGAAAAATTACCAGAAACTGACCAAGGGAAGAAGGAAGAGACGAAGTTACTCGGAGTTGGGTGGGACTTAGAGTCTGACAAATTAACTGTTAAGTTAGCCCGATTTCCTAAAGAAGGAAAAATAACTAGGAGGACAATTTTGTCCCAAATTGCCAAATCATTTGACCCGTTGGGTATTGTCAGCCCAGTCATACTGAAAGGCAAATTACTCCGCCAATCGGTCGAACAAAATGGAAAATTAAAATGGGACACAATAGTTGACAAAAATCTGGCTTCGGTATGGATAAAACTGATGAATAGTTGGGATGCAAAAACCCTCTCATTTACGAGGAAATATTTCGACGCAACAGAAGTTCGCAACTACGAGCTACACGGTTTTTCGGATGCGTCCGAAACGGGATTGGGATGCGCTATCTACATCAGAGCCAACACTAATGAAGGAGCACAAACTCAGTTAGCATTCGCCAAAAGCCTGGTCGTACCGACACAGCTCAGCAAAGCCAGCAGAACAATTCCGTCGCTTGAATTACACGCAGCAAAAATTTGTTGCAACAATCTTCTCTTTGTTAAAAGAGAATTGGAAAAAGCAATCACAATCGACAGTGTTCATTTATGGACAGATTCTACGGACGTAATTGATTTTTTAAACTCATCAAAATTAAAGGACCGATTCATTCGAAATCGAACAAAATTCATTCAAGATAAGATGATTCCAGTATCTCATGTTGATGGTAAATTTAATCCTGCTGACTATGCCAGCCGAGGGTGTTCACCGGAAGAACTGATGGAGAATAAATGCTGGTTTTACGGTCCAAATTGGCTATATAAAGACAAATCAGAATGGCCCAAAAGCATCAAGGAATATGATCCGATGGCACCGAATGAAAATAAGCACCAAGACTCATTCATAGAAATGAGTTTGGTCACTAAAAGCAGTGTAATGGAACAAGTTGAATTATTGCTCAATTATGAGCAATTTTCACAATTTCGAAGATGTAGAAATACTTTGGCTTATGTACTAAGAGCCGTTCAAAATTTCAAAAACTCAGCGAATAAAATTATCATTTCAGCTGTTAAGCCAAGTAATGAGGTCAAATCATTCAGTAAGCAAATAAATCCTCTAACGATTGATGAAGTCGAACGTGCCGAAGTCCATTTGTGGAAAGAAGCTCAAAAAGCCTTTCCGCCATCTAATGAGACGATCTTAAATCTGAATCTTTTCCAAGAGAACGGAATTTGGAGAGCAAAGGGGCGTATGCAAAATAGTGGCATGGACCATTATGCTATTCATCCTATATATTTGAATAAAAATTGTCCAATTGTGGATTTAATTATCATGGACATTCATCGAGAAAGGAAACATACAGGAATGGAAAATATGGTTGCTTCATTGAGAAGCAAATTTTGGATTCCTTCAGTCCGAAGCAAAGTGAACTCAGTTCTGAGAATCAATCCGAATACTCGTTGTTGGATCTGCGCGCGTTTTCACGCCAAAGCTTACGCATATCCTGAAGCTCCTCCGCTGCCGTCATACAGGGTAAGTGGCAATTTAATTTGGGAAACAATTGGTTTAGATTATTTCGGCCCAATGACTGTTAAGTCATCAGACGGACAAGGCAAACATAAAGTTTGGGGTGCGATATTCGTATGTGCTCTCACGAGGATGATTCATTTGGAATTAGTCACGGATATGACTGCGAAAAGATTTTTGTTGGCCTTCACGAGATTTGTCAGACGATGGAAGATTCCTCAGAGAATTGTGTCCGACAATGGCACTAATTTCGTGTTAGGCAACAAAGCCTTAACCGAAATTGTTCAACAAAGCATTAAAGAGAAGGAGCATTGGCTCAAAATTTTAAAGGACGAGGAAGTGCAGAATTTTTCGAATCAACAAAAAATTGAATGGGTTTTTATTTCGCCTTTTGCCCCTTGGAGAGGAGGGCAATATGAGCGTATGATTGGGACTGTTAAGTACCACTTAAAAAGGGAAATAAGAAATAAACTCCTCAGTTTTGAGGAATTATGGACTTTGTTTTCAGAGGTGGAGAGAATAGTCAATGAGAGACCAATCACTTACACTTCCCAATCTGAAGTTATTCAGCCCCTAAGACCTATTGACCTAATTTTACCCAACATTGGTAACAATAGATTGGAAATAAACACTAGATCTGTTGAGAACTCAAACAATGATTATATTTTGGAAAATTCAAACACTGCTAATGTAGTGCAAAGATACCAGAAGGCAATGAATATGGCTGAAAAATTTTGGCAAAATTGGAAAGATTCCTATTTATTGGGTCTAAGGGAACGTCATCAAGGGAACAAACACACGCCAGGGAAAGCACCAAAACTTGGGGACGTGGTGATCATTTCTGAGCCACAAACTCCAAGAAATTGTTGGAAATTGGGGAAAATAGAAGAGATTATGTCACCACGAACTGCAAGAGTCAGAATTTCGGAAAAATCAATTATTGAACGTGCTATTAAGCACTTATATCCCTTAGAATTAGCCGAAAATGCCCATAATTCTGACTCTGGCATTAGAAAGCAGGAACACAGTTCTGTGAAACAAATTCATTATAATTGGGCAAAGGAACCTCCTCAAAATAAGGCGCTTGTTAAGGCAAATTCCCCAAATCACTACAGATGGGCAAAACAACCACCGAAAACAATAAATGATATAACTAATGTGACATGTATTTCAGAAATGAACAAAGACTTCGATGCCGTGTCTCTTGATTGTGAAGAGATGGAAAGAGATCTCGAGGACGAAAACAAGGAGGAAGAATCGAAGGATGAGAGAAAGGGCATTTCACAAATTCCTGTTGAGGAAAGGCGCCCCAGGGATGGCGTTGGAGAAAAAAGGGTTATTATTAACGCTCCCATCGCATTCGTCGGGGATGACGAAGTGGAACCAATTGGACGGACGTTCCAAGACAACGGGCTCCGTGCCCTAGTTCTTGTGCACTCACTCAGGGACATTGCCTGGTGGCATCGGTTACCAGAGGTCGTCATCATTAATGATGTTTGTCAGATGGTCGTCGTGCGGACGACGGAATGGGCCGAGCACATCAGACCATTTTTGAGCCTTTTGGGAAGATGGGCCAAACCGGCGGTCTGGATTGGTAGTCCAATACATGTTGAAGGCGTCGCCTGGCTGGAACCGGCACAGACAGTAGAACTTGACATCAACAGACTTGTGTTTATGGGTGCTCCGCGAATCACTCAAAGGGGAGGAAGTGCGCTGTATAAGAAGCGATGCCAACAACCATTTTCTGATGATCATAGTTCGGGCGCAACAAAGTCGAAAAGGTTCCGTCCTGTTGAGGACCAACCATCGCACAGCGAATGGACTCAGGCAATTCGACCAATCCGTCCTGTTGAGGACCCACCGTCGCACAGCAGATGGGCGCAGGCAATTCGACCAATCCGTCCTGTTGAGGACTTGCAGCAACATCAGTCCAGCTCAAATCCACGTCTCCACCGCCAACAGCAGTTTCCGGTCAAGGCCGTTTACGATTTTTGGAAATTGGAAAGTATCCCGCCAATTCCGCCGTTCATCAATGACAGAGCACCATTTTGCCGCCGTGTCCGGGTTGAAGGAAGAGGAGAATTGCTAGGATTTTTTAATCAGCAATTTTACTTTTCGAATTTCAACGAAGCGTATGAATTCGTCATCCACGGAAGAACCTACCGATGTGTGGAGCAGTATTACTGTGCCCAAAAAGCGTTGTATCTGAAACGTTTCAACGCGGCGGATGCGATTATGCTGGGGACAAACAAATATGGCAAAAGAATAAGCGCATTTGAGATGAAGAAATTCGCAAATATGAACGGGGAGGACGAAGTGACTGTCCGAGAATGGACTGAGCTCAAAATCGGCATTATGGAAGAAGCACTTAAAGCCAAGTTTTCGGTGCCCGATCTTAAAGATGTGCTGTTGAGCACTGGATCGGCCATAATTTGCGAATTATCACCCGACCAGTTTTGGGGGGTGGGTTGTAGACCGGGACTCATTTATGACAAATGGCCAACAGCGGACATACAACAGTGGAACGGTTCGAACACACTGGGACGATTGTTGATGCAACTCAGAGATGATGTGAAGGAGGCAACACCAAAAGGTACAACACGGGCTGTTCAGCCAAATTATGGATGGCCAAAAAATAGGGAAGAAAATTTTCAAAATATTCCTGTTGAGGAAGACGTATTCGACTTAAAAAGTTTCGAAAATCTCGAAATAACAAGCACAGACGAAGCTAAAAGGGGGGATAAACCAAAAAATTCGACAAAAGCCAACTCAATCAGTGAACTATTGATGAGCCACGCAGACGAAGTGGCCGAGACGGAGGAAAAGACAAATGAGAAATTTGCATTGTCAGAAAGGATGAACCAGTGGCTCAAATATGCGGGCATAAATTGTCAAGTCCTGGTTTTTGGTTCCTCATTATGTCAATTGGCTCGACACGGTTCGGACTTGGACCTTTTCATCTACAAGTTCGACCAAACATCAGTTCGTCTTGCTGACGAATTGGGAAAGGTTCGACAAATTTTAAGGCAAAAATATCCACGAACAGAGATGGAATTGAGAGCGAGAGGAAACACCCCGGTATTAAAAGTTAAGCTGGAATTCCATGTTGATTTGACAATTGGACGATCAGAGAAATTGAATGGTGTCTACAATTCTGTGTGGCTGGCCACGTTGGTCCGAATTAATGACCTGTTCAGGTCCGTCTGCTTATTGATTAAAGAATGGGGAACGGATATCAACCAACCGGAATTTGGTTCATTCAATAGCCTGTCCTTGGTTATTATGGTTCAAAGTTACTTCGCTGAACAAAAGTTGTTGCCAAGCCTGTTTAGGCTTTATCCTGATATTTACAAAGAAGACAAAATCGTCAAATTCTACGACGCAGAATTCCATCAAAAATTAGCAGAGGACGCGAAGGCAAAGTGTCCGCAGTCTACTCCATCGTTAATTGAGGTGTTAACCGATTTTTTCCTTTGGTTAGATGATATTGACTTCGCCAGAGTGAAATTGTCAGCAAAAAGCGGCAAAATTGATAGGACAGAAGGCAATGGATTGCAGTCCGTTATAATCGAAGAGCCTTTTGATGCAAAATCGAACTGCAGCAGAAGCTTAACAGATAAGGAGTTCCAAAATTTCAAGGGTCTGTTAAGACGCACGAATACGTATCTCAGAGCAAAGGACTGGTATACAGTGAAACGCCTGTTTAGGCTAAACCCGGTAAATGATGTAGCATGGTCAATGACCGACGAATCAGAAGACGATTCGTTCGACAAAATTGCTGTTGAGCAAATAAATGAATCAATGAAAAAATTCGCGGGAATTAAGCCAGACAACGTACAAACAACACACAATGTGCACAGAAGCCAAACTGAGGACCGAGATTTCGAGAGAAACTTCGGATTCCCAAAAGGTCAGTCAAGAGGATTGAGAACATTTACAAATAGCAAATTCACATTTGGGCTATTGAGCCTTTTTATGTTGTTGGGCGTAAATTTATGTCAAAAACCAATGATTTGTCACAGAAACGTGCCATCAAGATTTGTCAAAATTGGTCGAAACAATAGTGCCTGTTCAGGGATATCTCAAATATTTGAAAGAGGTACAAAAAATTTAGAACTTACATTGTATCGTCCTGACCAAAAGGAATACACCTTTTGGGGGCATCAATGTTTACTCCTTAAACATTCGGTCCAATTTTGGACGAATTTACTGAATGATCCATTCGACATCAAAAGTCAAGAAATGATGCCGATTTCTGCCGAAGAATGCCAAGAAATCTCCAAAACCAAAAAATGCAGATTCGGCATTCTAGTAGGTGACTCAGACGGTACCATGATAACAGAAAATAAACTCATTTATGAGCATTCTTGGTGGTCTTGGGGTAAAAAGTCTGTTGAGACGGTTAATTGCATAGTCAACAATATAACAATCATTGGATATCCCGGATCCCAAAGAATTGATTCGATTGTCGGAGACCTCCAACATTGTCAATACGACGACGGCAGATGCAGTTTACACGATTCTATTGTAGTTTGGGATGTTGATCGGTATCACACATCTGAACCATGGGCGGCTCGACACGGACATTGCGTTTTTAAAAGTTTTTCAAAGAAAAATGGAACCATTTATCGAATAGGTTGGATCAGTGACCCACCGGACTTAGCCCTAACATTTGGGGAAGATCCGACATTTATTACTTCTTGTTTAAGAAGATTGGTAGTTAGCCAACAAGGATTCGCAATCGAAGAAAGAGAATTTGTAAAATTCAACCGACAATTGGACAGAACTCGCCGAAATGTTAATTTTGATGAACCGTTGGACGGCGAAGTTCGCACATCACAATTAGATGCTCAACTCACAGCACGTTCGATGTTCGCAGATAAAGAAATGAGAAAAGTATTGCAGGCATATTTTAAACTTATTTGTGACTCCATTTTTGGCTCAGTTTTGAGCACTGATCTGACACATCTCAATCCGAATTTTTTAATTCGTCAGCTTTCGAACAACCAGCTAATCGAAGCAGAATGGATTTCAAAAACCATTTTAAAAATTTGGCCATGCTCACCAATTTACGAATATGAATTCGCGAAAACAAAAGACCAATGTTACGAAAAAATTCCAGTTAAAGTAACTTTGGTTAGGAAAGATAAGCCAATTTTGGCTTTTCTTGACCCAAAAAATTTTATAATCAGTGCGGAAGCTAAGAAAGTCAATTGTCAAATTAATCGATACAAACATATCGTATTGGAAGGTCAACTTTATGAAATTGACCAAATGATGGTTATTAAGAGTCCTGTTAAGGAAATAAGTGAGATTGAAATCAGCAACAAACTTTGGAAATCAGCTGTACCATCAACATCTCTGCAAATCTTTCGTCTTTTAATCATAAACAATTTGACAGAAACACAAACACAAATGATGAGCGAATTAAAAGCATTAAGAGCGAGTTTTTCGGAATTTCCGTTAGATTCAGCTTCTGTGCGGGGAGGGTCGAGTGAGTCAAGTGAAAATGATCACTCGAAATTTCCAGTTCTGGAAGTGAATGTCCTGAAATTAATAGGAAACAAAATTTTGGCATGGGAAAACCTGGTCAACCTGGTCATCCTGCTAGTTCTAGCAGAATGGGGCTGGAAAGTATATAGAATGGTGATAGGAAAATGGATAGAATTAGAGGTAAAAAGGGAAGTAAAAAGGGCAACCAAAAAGGAAATGGAATTAAATGAATTATTGAAAGGGAAACAAGAAGGGAAAATGGAAATTCCCTTTAAGGAATCGGACAGTGGCGGCGATTCTGAATTTGCAGCGGAGGCAGTTATGCCAAGGAGAAAGGTACGGAGGACTATTAAGAGGGGTCGCCAACAGTGAAAATCTTCTAAAGCGCTGTTCAGCGATATTTTCGTTTTTTGGTGGGAATGTCGAAAATCGCTAATTCTAGCAATTTTCGATTTATAGTTGTCTATGCTTTCTTTTCCGAAGAAAGCATAGAAAGGGGGTTCTCTCCCATTGGTCAACTATTTCGCCTGGCTGTTTAGCCGGTGGTTCGCCGCGGGCTGCGCCTAATGCATTCATCCCCTTATTCCCCCCTTTTTTGCTTTTAGCCGTACACCGCCACAGCGACGCCTTCACAATTTGCTCTTCTCCACCGCCGTCGCCCCAGCCGATCCAATCGTCTCTCCGCTTACAGCACGACGGCGGCCAAACACCCCCACCCCCTTCATTGGCCAATGCACTGTTCGTTTGCCCTTCGACTCGCCACCGTTCCCCCCCGTTCGCTTGTCTTCCCCCTGCCACTGTTCCTTCGCTCGTTTTCCCTCGTTCGCTCTCTGCTTCATCGCCGCGTCGTCGCCCTTTGTCCCAATGATGACCGGCCATCAGATAAAACGCCATTCTCACCATTTCAATTTGTTGCGATCCATCCGCCCACATTTGTCTCTTCTTCGTTTTCCCCCCGTTTTTGCTTTTTCATTCTTTTTATTTTGCTGAACATTTAACAACAATAAATTTGTCTTACAAATTTCTTGTGGGGAGGGAAAATTTTTCCTTGCCTAAGGCACGAAAACAACACCGAGTTTCTGCCCCCTTAATCAATTCGAATCCCGGGGATCGGGGAATAGCCCATTGATTTCGGCACTTCAAAATTGCGGGACTCCCCCTCCCGCTGATCGGAACAATTTTCTGATCAGTCCCTAAGGACTCAAAGGGACAAATTCGATCAATCCAATTTTGGACTGATCAGTTGTAAATTTCGCCTCATTTCAATTTGTTGTCTGATTGGCTTTTTAGCCAGGCTCCGATTGCCCCATCGGAAAACCCGTTAGCTTTTCAGCGACCGGTCCATCTCATTTGTTTTTCGTGGTTACATTGTTGGCATTTCTGATCATTCCCTTTCCCCCTTTTGGAATCTGATCACCACGCCTGATCCACCGTTGGACTCTCTGCTCTTCACGCCAAATTGCCTTTGAAACCTTGTGCCAAATTCGCCGTTGACACTTTGCACCGCCGTGCCGAATTCGCCGTTGACACTTCGCACCGCCGTGCCAGATTTGCCGTTTGACTTTCGCGCGCCGCGCCGGATTGGATTTGGATCCTTGACGATTGCTGCACACAAACTCCGGAGAACCAAAACCGCCGAGAAGGATCAGGTCCAAGTGTTGTGGGCGGTATTTGGGGCGCTCACAATTTCGGTATAACGAACCGTGTGCGAACCACGGGAAATTGGCTTGTTCAGCCCAAGCACATTGTCACTGCGAATTGTTCAATTGAACAATCGCCCAAGTTGGAATTCAATTGAGCAATTGTTCAATTGATCAATTGGCCTTCAAATCTCACACCCGGGTTTTTCTCATTCGCACACGGCAATTTTCGTTAAGCAAAATTCGCGTAAAAATTAATTTTTGCAAAAATTTACTAATTTTGCTTTTTTTTCTAAATAAGTTCAGTTTTTTAGTAAAGAATAAATAGGGCCTCAATAATCAAAATTCTATACTTCATGTATTAAATATTTTTTCTTTCATGACAAAAAAAATTTATGGGTTTATGTTTCCAAAAAGTCAAACCAATTTTCATAAATTTTTTGTCCATATTTCGTCCATATTTTGAGATTTTTCGTCTATATTATAATCCATATTTTGGGTTTTTGTCCATATAAATTCGGTCCCTAGTGATCACACTTTCTCACATATATTTCTGATTTTTTGTGTGTCGGAAAAATTAAAAAACAACAAAATATTATTAAAAAGCGTATGCAAACCGAACAATCATGCTCCGTTTATGTTCTGATTTTGGGCCATTGTTCTTATTTTTTCCTGCTGGCAGGGAATTGGACATCGATTCCTCTGGAATTATTTTAAAAAGGTCCTTAAAGTTTTTTGGCATTATCATGACAAAAACAATAAGATAAATTTTTTTTAATCATTTATTGTTTTTTTTGTGGCAGAGATAGTAATTAATCATTAATTGTTTTTCTTGGCATTTAAAACTCTGAGATCACCAAAATTATCTTTTATTAGTATTTATAAAATACTAAATTTCGCATTTTTCATTGAATGGGAAATTAAGAACCTTGTGTGTAATTTATTATTTTTAAGAATTAGAATTGGACAAAAGTGTGAAAATTATTTTGGCATAATCTTGACAATAATGGCCGATCAGAAAAAGAATCACATTCATATGCTGATCTGCTGCTGCTCTACGATTCATTTCATCTTTAATTAGATATTGTAATATATTCAGTATTATTTATTTTACACAAAAAATTATCTTACTAACGTTAATCATCAGATTCATTTGCAGAATTTGATGGTTTTAAATTGGTAAATTAATTTTCATTTTTTTAACTTAAAATAAACCGTTTAAACGCTCGAGAGACGCTTCCAAATCGCTAGAACTCGATTGATCTTCTTAAAATTCTCATTTTAATAATACATATAATACAACAATATTTTTCATAATTTTAATTATTGTTTTATTTACTAATTTATCATGTATAAATAACCATTTAATTGTTTCATGATCTCTGGCACTTATTGATAGAATTTCATACAAATTATTTAATTTTTTTTTTCATTTAAGGACATTCGTCCATTGGTTTGTGGCCAATGTGCCGGGAAGCGATGTGTTGTGGGGAGAGCCGGCAACTGGCGGATACTTACCGATATTCCCATATGGTTGATAATTAAGAGAATTTCAGTCAAAGACAAAAATGGGAAAAAGCCAAGAAAGGAGGAAGATTGACTTCATGAATTGGATTTGTCTCTCTCTCTTTCCCTCCCTCCTCTCTTTCTCTTTCAGTTTCCCTCCCTCCCTTTCTTTCTCTCTCTCGCACTTTCCTCTCCCATTCTCTCTGTTTTCTTCCCCCTCTCTCTCAGTCACCACTCGCGAATCGGGTAATGACCAAAATTTTATTTTAAAGCAACTTTTCTTTTTCAATGCTCGTAAGTCTACTTTTTCAAAGCCGGTTTTTTTGCGGCGCGTTTTTATAAAAAATTTATGGAGAATAGGCGGCGCCGCCAGGAAAATTTGGAAAATTTGAGTGCAACTTGTTGATAGATTTTGTCCAAAATGACCAATTTTTGCGATTAGGGGACAATTAAAAAAAATACGGTGAAAAGAATGAAAGGTTATATTTTTAAAATGAATAAAAAAAATTTTTTATCAAAGATTCGTGTTGTTGTCCTGAGCTTCCAGCGAATGTGCTTACATTTTGTTGTGGAGAAACTTGAATTACATTTACATTTCGTTTAAATATTAATGGAAATTCATCCCGAAATGCTTGTCGATTTTCCGTGCTAAAATAAAAATAAAATAATTAACAACCCTTTTATTGTAAATTGCCTTGTAAAATATAAAATAGGTCCATTCGATGCCGCACCAATGTTCACTGGGATTCCAGTGATTACTTGCCCAAACCAAGCAGTGATCGGAGACGAAATTAAATGCGTGTGCAGAAAAACAAAAAGCACACAGATAAAGTAGCCTCCAATATTCACTGTGATAATACAACAAAGTGCTCGAAAAACGCGATGATTGATAGAATCAGCTGAGGGCAAACCTAAATTAGGGCAATTATAATTTTAATGATGTAATTAAGTATTAATCACCGGCTGATTTAAATTTTATCACCATTCCAACAAGCAAAAAAGTAATTATAGTCATTATAATTATCAATAACACCCAATGATACGATAGATTGACGCAAACTAAAATATATTTAATTTTCAATTTTTTGGGTTTTTAATGTACCATGAAAAAATCAACAACAAGCAACCGGTGATCATCACAACACCGTACAAGTTTCCATCATCAAGTACATTAAAACAGATAATGCAGCCATACAACACAGAAACCATTGTAACAATTGTCAAATATAAACGAATTTGGAATTTGGAATTTGTTATCCCTATAAATTTAATTGAATTAATTATTTATGGATAGGTAATTACATACTTTCACCAAATTATTACAATCAGTCAATCAACACCAGTGAAAAGCATAGCAAAAGTTAATTAACAGTGCCATTGAGTGTTCTAAAGATTAGATAACTGATTGTACCATTTAGTGACATAAATAAAAAAAATTTATTACTTTGTCCTAATGGTCACAAAAATGACTGAACAATTAAAGACAATTCCCATGGTCGCGATGATACCCATTATGGAAGCAGAGCTGATCAGTTTCCAGTTAGGAGTTTCATTTTTAAATGCCAAAAAGAACTAAATTATTAAAAATAATATTTAAAAATTAATTTACTAATTACCGTTAAATTTTTTGAATCAGCCATATTGAAATGGTTTTAATAGACACGCTTTAATTATCTTTTCTTTCAAAAATTTTTATAAAAAATTATCCAAAAGGCGTGAAAAAATAATTGAAAACTAATATTGTTTGGGTTACAAGTTTTCCTTCTTTTTCCAATTTGGAGTATCATTTAACGTGCCAAAGTCAAGGGTGGAGAATGGCACCGAAAAGTGTTGAACAATTGAGCCCATGGCAACTATGGAATGTTAAAATCTCATAAAAATTTGTAAAAATACTACATCTGTTTATTAATTCTTTCAATTTTTTTGGCAAAATGTGTGGCGATAAATATTAATATATGATTTCGTTGGATAATTTAATGGTGAAGATATTAAATATTTTATCTTTCAAATCAAAAACCAAAAATACAAATGGATTTTATTATTGTCAGTAGGGCTGCCAATTTTATGTAAATCGGGATCTGTATCGTTTCGGCGCCGACGTTTCGGCGCCAGCCCGAGTCTTTGTGTTGTAACTTTTTTCATTGTCGACTAAGTCCAACAGTCTTAGTATCATCCGAAAGTTTTACACATTTTTTTTGTTTCTAGGCTATTGCTTGTTCAAAGTTTTTCTATATATTTTGATTATTTCACACTTTTTTCGTACATTTTTTCTCTTTTTTTGGTATAAAAAAATACAAAATGCATTTAAATGTTTCAAAGATTCCCCTGAGTTGGATTAATGAAAACAAATTTTAGATACAAAATTGATCAAGGATTCCAGTAATTTCGGGAAATACTTTTCAAATACTCAATGATACGGGGATGTCGGTTAACTAATTGTGATCATTGTTGTTGGGAATGTCGATGTAGTATTTCTGAATCTTTGCATGAATTCGACATCGGCATAACGGTATTTTTTTCCCTTTTTGGAGGCGGAGCTCAAATCCTTTGAAAAATTTTGCGTAATCAGCATCCGAGCCTTAAATGGGATGTTACGGATAAATAAGCAATGCATTAAATCTCTTTTTGAGTGTGTCGAATATTGTTCTCCCAATTTTTTCTCATGTTACTTACAAAATGAAAAAAAGTTTATGGCGCAATTCCATTGAATACCTTTTGTATTGCATTGCAAACGGCGGCTTCAAAATCATTGAAATTGTTGTTGGTTGAAAAGAGCACACCTTTTGAGGGCTGTCGTAACTTTTTACGCAATGACATGCCTTGGATTTCGTTCACATGTGTGTGATGTCGCCATGCGGTTGAATTCATCTGGAAGTGAAGTCCAATCCGTCCTTTTCATTTGTCGACACCCTATTCTTGAAACTAACATCGCCATCGGCACTTGTGTTAGCAAATGTGTAGAGATGGCCATCGTGCAGTAGCTTTAGCCTATTTCTTTGGAGTCAACAATTTTATTCCTTAATAAACGTTAAAACATAATTTTTTAGAATTTATGGTCGCCTCAAAATAAAATAACAGCTAAATAATTTTTTTGATAAAAATATATAAATGAATAATTTTGAATTATTGGGGGCCCAAACGTGCTGGGGCCCAACCGTGCCGGCCCAAACGTGACGGCCAACCGTGCCGGCCCAACTGAGCTACTCCGTTAGCGTCCAATTCACAACGTTACCAACAATTTATATTAATTAGTTTAGTACAATTAAAAAATAAACAGAGCTTTGAACTGAAAATAATTTAACTTAATCGGAATTAGAAGAAAACAACAATTTAATTCTTTAAACATAGTTAAAATTGGTTTTTCTCTTTCATTTTCATAAAAATTTTCGCTAGGTATGTTATTTTGTTTAAAAGTGTATCAGTTTGATATGCCGTTTTTGGATAATATATCCAAATTAAAAACTCTGATTTGCGAAAATGGAATTTGGCCCAGAAAATGATTTGGTGCTCAAAAAAAAATTGATTATTTTCAATATTTTTTGAAAATTGGTATATATTTTTTAATTAAAATTTTCAACTTAAATGATTTACGGGACGTGCCGTTTCGACGCCGTAAGAAATAATTTCTTGTTTTATTATCTCTAAGAAAACATATGATTTAACTTATTTTAAGTGGATTGGAAGCTTTGACCTCTGATTAAGAATTTGATCAAAGAAAAACACCCTTTGTATTGGTTTTGAATGCATTGGCATTTTGTTTATTACGCCAATCATTTTTTGCTGCTTTTTTTTCTTTTATACCGTCCATGTTGCGGTTTTCGCGAAACGCCCTTTTTGTGTCGTCACCATTTTTGCGGTTTTACGAAATGACGCGGCACCTTTATTTTGCGACTTTTTCGTCCATAATCCGGTCCCGAAATATTAAATATACTATTTTTCATTTTAAATTAATTTATTTGGCGATATGATATCTCAAATCTTCTTCCCATTTTGTCTTTTGACATGATCTTTCTTTTCCAGTCTTTACTTTTTTGAATTTGTGATATTGTGTCAGCAAAACAGCCTTCTCGTTTCCGACGATTTATTTGGATTGTAATTTCATCTTCGGATTTCATTCTAATTTGTATTTTGTTTCCGCATTAAAGTAATTAGCCTAATCGTGGTGTTTGCTTTGGTGCGTGTTCGTTCACCTGCGGCGAAGTGAAAAGAAAATATTGTTGTGCATTACGCCGAAATAGGCACGAGAAAGGTGAAAAAGGCACAAATAATTGAAAAAAGGCAAAAAAAAGCAAAACAAAAACAATTTTCAAAATAGAAAAATAAGTGCAAACTTTCTAATATTTTATTTCAAAAATGAAGTAAATTTTAAGAAAGGACCATGAAAAATGAAATTTTATGGCTTCTTGAATTTTTGTGAAAATTTTCAATTTTTATGGGGCGCATTTTTTAAAAAATTTGGCCCATTCTTAGGGTTGTATTTTTATTTTTAAAAATGTTCCGAATTTTTTAACATTCATTTGCTTAAAATCCAGTTATGAAAAAGCCCGAACCCCGGTCGATTTGTCTAGCTTAGAGTGCAGCGGGACCGGGACCTGAACACGGACAACTGAGTACAACTGAGTACCAAGGTCCCGGTTTTGACCAGTTTTGACCGGGACCGGGAAATTCCCGGCTTTTTTCCCGGTTTTCACAGCCAAAAAGTCCCGGTTTTTCAACCAAAAAAGTCTCGGTCCCGGTCTTGCCCAAATTTCCCGGTCCCGCTGCACTCTAGTCTAGCTCGACCCCGACCTAGCTGACCTTGACAAACCCCGACCCCAACTTTTCTCATCATGAAGAATTGGGACCCTACCCTGGCAAAGAGATGGGTGAGTTAGGTTTGGCTCTTTTTTAAATTTTGGCCAAAAGATTTGTAGATTTGTAGCAATTCATGCATTAACTGCTCTATTTCAAACATTTCAATGCAAAAAGTTAACCTATAAAGAAATACACTAAAACTTAATTAAAATTTCATGCTTAAAAAAACTATGAAAATCTACAGTAACCAAATAAACGGCTGGCCAATTAGTAGGGATGGGAATTTAAGTCAAATGACTTTTTTTTTTGCTTACTTTAAATGACCTTAAAATGAGCTAAAATGTGTTTTACACTTTGTTTCAAGCCTCATAGCCAATAGTAATTAGGAAAAAAGGAAAATTAAATTTTTTTTTCGATTTAAACTCATGTAATTCGAACTGATAACTGAAATAATTGAAATTAATTGTTATCAATTATTTTTTTATGTCTGAGTGGGTCCATTTTTATTAAATTAACAAAATATGTGTCGAATGATGGAAACGTGTATCGATAATAGGGATGTGTGATAGTCTCGGTTCTCGATTCTTGACTCGGGAAATTTCTCGGGTTTTTCGCTTCTCGGTCTCTGGTTTTTAGTCTCGGAAACCGAGAAATTTTTACACTGTTGAGGATGAAGAAGAAAAACTATTGAAATTTTGAACAATTTTTCTTAACAAATTCATTAAAATCCCAAAAAATTTTCGTGTCGGTGCCTATCGGCGCCGCCAACCCACAAAATTGCCCCAAGATTTCAAAAGGCGAAACGTCTGATTTTAGGTGAGTAGGCAAAATGTTGAGTAGGCGAAGTGTCAGTAGGCGAGATGTCCAGTAGGAGAAATGTAAGTCGGCGAAATGTCCGATTTTGGGTTAGTAGGCGAAACGTACGATTTTGGGTTACTAGGCGAAATGTCCAGAAGGCGAAATGTCGTTGTGCCCGGCCGGACCCTCTTGCTCCCCAAAATTTTTGAAAATAGTGAAACGCAAAAAAAGCATTTTTAAAAGCAAAAAAAGGTCGTCAATTTGATGTTGAGACTCCTGCGCATAAATTCCAGTTGACCTACCCTTTTTATGTGTTTTTGAATTAAAAAAAATACTTTTACATTAATTTAATTAAGATTTCTCGATTCCCGAGTCGAGAAATTTCAAGGGTTTTTTGTAGGGTTCGGACCCCGTGGGCGGGGGGTGGCTTTTCGCGGGGGCGGGGGTTGGCTGGGGTCAGAGTCGCGGGGGCGGGGGTGGGGGTGAGAAATTTCTCGCCCCCGGGGACGGGGGCGGGGGTTTGTTTTTGATTAGCTCCAAAAAATCTCACAAAAAATTTTTTTTTGAATGATGTGTTTGGCTCCACATTCCTTTATTCGATGTATCGCCTCGATTCAATCTTTTTTGGTATAATTGCATAGATATTGTCTAAAAATGACCAAATTTAAGGATTATAAATTATGCCAGAATAGGCAATTTTTATGGGTGTTTTTGTCTAAATCCAGGGTTTCTATTTCAAAATTTTCAAAATAAGAATAAAGGCCAAAAAATAAGATTTTAGGGTCAAAAATAAGAACATTTTGCAAAATTGCTTCAAATATTTTTACATTTTATTCGATCAAAAATGTATTCTATTATTATATTTTTCATAAATTTCAGTGCATTCGGGATCACTTATTTTAAAAAATATAAGCAAATTTACTTTATTTCATAAAAATTTGTAAAAGATGGTTAAAAAATTCAAAATTGTATAAATTTTTGCCTTTAATTCCACGAATATGCCATTCTTAGGGGTGTGTTTTTCACCCTCGTGCCCCCGCGGGGGCGAAGGTCGCGGGGCGGGGGATGCGGGGGTCAGAGTCACGGGGGCGGGGACGGGGGTGAGCCCCAAAAACCTGTCCCGCCCCCGGGGACGGGGGCGGGGGCGGGGTCCGAACCCTAGTTTTTTGGGTCTCGATTCTCGTATCGTTTCTCGGGGTGATTTCTCGGTCTTGAGCTCGATTCTCGGTAAAAATCATTTTTGACGGCTCTTTAATTTCATGAAAAGAAGTGAAAAACTCATTAAAATTTAGATGTTTGGCAATTAATTGGTCGTAATTTGTTGACACTTTGTCCCTGTCATATTTTCACTGACAAAAAAAGCGTGTGATTTTTTA
This sequence comes from Heterodera glycines, assembly GCA_004148225.2. Lineage (NCBI taxonomy): Eukaryota > Metazoa > Nematoda > Chromadorea > Rhabditida > Heteroderidae > Heterodera > Heterodera glycines. Next base: position 21,350,879 of record CP049709.1, on the reverse strand, counting down.
CATAAGCATGCCTGTAAATTTGTATTTAATAATGGGGAAATTTGTGTAAATTTTGAATGATTTTTCTGTTCCCCCATAATTTGGTTTGACTTATTATAATTTCTATATATCAACTGATTAAGAACGTAATTTTAATTTATTTTTAAATTTTGAAATTAATCAACGTATGCTAACACAAAAACATGAACACAACGGCACCAACTGACATTGACCTGTTTCTTTTTTTCCTCGGCGGTGCCGTTGAACTGTTGATAAATTTTGTTGGCATTCCGTTGTCCATTGCCAATTTGATTTTGGTGGCACGCACATCGGTCATCCACCCGAACATGAAAGCCATTCTCATCTTCCAGAGTCTCTTTATTATCTTGGTAAATTAAATTCAATTAAATCAAAGTATTTAAATAAAACAAGAAATGATTATTATTCTAAATTTAAGCGTGGTTCCTGTCGTTTCGTCATTTGTCTTTTCAAATTCTTCCTTTGGGACCCAATTGGTGCAGAATCTACGCTATTTTTCCCGGCACTTTTGAAAATATATTTCATCGGCATTTATGCTCGTAATTTTGTGCCCCATGTTCTGATCGTTGAACGCATTTTGTCTACTTTATTTGTCCAAACATATGAAAAGAAACGTGACCATCTGTTCACTATTCTGTGGACGCCTTTTGCGGTGAGAGTAATGACAATTTTATTAGCCAATTAAATTATATTTCCAGAAATGCCTAAAAAACTTAAAATTATTAGTTTTTTCATAAGCCAAAAGGTATTTTGATAATGTTGTTAAGCATAATGTTAAGATGCATTTACCGATGAATTTTTTTGTTCAACTAAGTATTTTTCGCCAAAGAATAGAGTAAAATAGTTAAATTAAAACGATAAATATCTATAATACCGTATTTCTCGATTACTAGACCCCAATAGAAGACCGTATGTTTTATATGCCAAATCTGTTTTTTTCTGTCCTATGTCACTCTAATTCGAGAGATGATTAATTCTTATTCGATAAGATATAAGCGATCAATTTTTATTTACAGTTGATCATCCCAATTTATATTGCCACCACAACGCCTTCACCACATGATCATAAGCAACCAATAACGAATCTGATCACAACTGCCGTCCAATTGCTGGTCGGAAGCATTGAGTTAGGCATTTTCTACAAATTAAGCCGATACAATTCCAAAATTTATCAAAAAATGTTCCAAAATATTGGCTCGAATAATCTGTCAATTCGTTATCAGGTAATACATATAAATTAATTATATAATCATTATTTATTTTGAAAGCTCTCTGAAAACATTCGCATTGGCAAACAGCTAATTCCACCGCTGTTTCTGAATTTGGGCAACATTTTCGCGGGGACAATGATTTTATTATGGGACTTTCTTGATTTGCCATTTTATATTTATATATTCAATTTGGCTGCGATTATCAACTCAATTTTCGGCCTTCTTATCGAATTTTTCATTATAACGTAAACAAATGTAAAATTTAAAATATTAATTTAATTTAAAAGTTTTAAGATGCCACCCATTTTTGAAAAGGGATTTATGCCATTTTTTGAACCGTATTGGCAAAATGTTTGGATTTAATCTTTTGGCCTATAATCATCGAATTGCTGATGCAACTGTAAAAGTTGGCACAAATAATACTGCTCCATCTTTGTCTGCTGTCAATGGCATTGCTCAACGGAATTTGATCAGCGGAAAAGCATTGATTGATAACCAAACAAAACCAGAAGATCATTTTGCCATGCTGAAAGAAGCATGGGAGAAGGGGCCGATGAAATGACAAAATGCCAATTCGCAAAATTAACTGAAAAACTATTTAACATTTTTGAATTTCCGTTGTGAATTAATGCATTTATTAAAAAACGGATCATTTGAGATTTACATGAAATGCCAAAATTATTTTCCGAATAATTCGATCATAATTAATTTTCTGGTGAAACAAATGGAGTTTTCGGCAGTGGCCAACCCAATCAAAGAGAGTGCTCAATTGGTACTTCAAATCATTTGCAAAATCAGCAGTAGTTGAACATGGCAAAACATAGCTACCTACCGTAAATTGTCCGTAAAAATGGTACGGTAGTTGATAGAATTAAAAATAAGTTAATATTTGAAATTTTTTACTGATATTAGTGCAGTAAATAAGAACCGAACTCAGATTGATTAAATTTTGGATACATTTGCTTTTTTCGTTCCTGCTAAAATATAAAGTTGAGCAAAGTGTAATCAAACTCTAATTTAAATCCTTCAATTTGGTTAATTTAGATGAACTGAATTCGGACCAAAAGCAAATGAAATGGGTCAATTTAATATGTCATTTGAATTTGAATCACCATCGGTCGATGGGCTACCCGACTTTTGGGAATTTGCAACTTGGGGACCCGACATTTGGGGACCCGACATTTGGGGATCCCGACATTTGGGGACCCGACACTTAGGGATCCCGACATTTGGGGACCCGACTTTTGGGGATCCGACACTTAGGGATCCCGACATTTGGGGATCCCGACATTTGGGGACCCGACTTTTGGGGATCCGACATTTGGGGATCAAGACATTTGGGGACCCGACATTTGGGGACCGAACGACATTTGAGCAAAAGACACTTAAGAAAACCACGGACATTTGGCAACCCGACATTTGGGGACCCGACATTTGGGGATTTCAATAAAACAATTAATTCTAAGCCACAAAATTAGACAAAATTACGTCTGCTTTAGCCAGAGTTAATTCCATTGCAAAAAAAATTAATTAATATTTTAAAAATTAACTCTGTTTCCGGACTCACCGCGAGGAGGCGCAGAATTTTTAGCCCATACTAACCACAACACAATAGACAAACCACAATACATTTTTTAACTACAGTAGACCTTTTTCCAATTTTTATTTAAAGTGCCTTTCCCAAGGGCCAACGGGATGTGAAAACAAAACTAATCAACCATTTGGGTCGTCCCAATTCTCAAAATATTGCGCATAAGTCTGTATTGCAACGATCTGAGATGAGCAAGAATCTCATCTTCGTTTGGGTTCTCAATGGCATCAAAGCCTTCAACCAAATTTCTGATAGCCAAATCATTTTCACGGTATGTTTTCTTCCGTTCTCGAATTCTTATCCCTTGAGTTGGGTCAAACTCATACTGCCGCAGCTTATCGGCTGCGATTCGCTCTTCTTTCTTCAGAACAGTGATAACTCTGATAATTAAAATATTAAGCAGATTAAACGCGATTTTCACTTCGATAATGGCGGATGCACACTGTTAAATTGCATTCTTAAAGCCAAATGGAACCCTTCTTGGGCGTTATTTGTGCGCCCCAAGTCCTGAAGAACACTATCATGGTGATTCCAGGTATGAACAGGAAACAGTGGAGGTCTTCCATCGTGACCACGCTTGTGTAATAGTGGCTAAGTTTCCCGGTCTTCAATCTACGATTAATTGCCTGTCCTAAGTGGAACAAGCAAAAACGAATTTGTAGGTTTTCTCCAAAAATAGTTGTATATGCATTTTTGGCGGCTAAATGTTTAATAAATATACGTTAAAAATTAATAGTATCCCATTTCGAAGTCTAACATAACAGAAGTTGGTCCAACTCCTATACGTGCATTCAAAACCTATAAAAAATAGCAGAATGCTGAATTTGTCAATAGAGAAAAAACAATTGTGCACCTGAAGGACTCGGGAATAAGTTGCTTCAGCTTTATTGGCCATTAGGACAAAACATTACCGCCTCGACAATTTTGATGGAAATGGGCTCAGTTTCCCTCAACATTTATTTGCTAATACAAGAAATAAAAGGTTAAAAATCTTTATTTTTTGAAAAGATATAATTATTTTAGCTTGCGAAGAGAAACAGATCTTAAAGGACTTTTTCCCATTTGTGCTCACTCTGAATTCTTATGAATTCAGTGTGAATGTTGATGACTACAACCCTGGATATATTTTTGGAAAAAACCGAAATAGGGCGACCAGTGGAAGAGATTTGTTTTGCAGGTCAGCCACAAAAAATTAATTCGTTAAAAAATTCATTTAAAGCACCGAACAAAGTCACCCGAAAGATAAGAAACCGAAAAGATGACCTCGGCATTTTGTTGCTGTACGCAATTAGACAGCAAAGTCGGCTGGAACTTTTTGAATGTCCTTGACGGATTTCTGTTCCCGTTGGCCCTTGGGAAAGGCACTTTAAATAAAAATTGGAAAAGGTCTACTGTAGTTAAAAAAATGTATTGTGGTTTGTCTATTGTGTTGTGGTTAGTATGGGCTCAAAATTCTGCGCCTCCTCGCAGTGAGTCCGGAAACAGAGTTAATTTTTAAAATATTAATTAATTTTTTTGCAATGGAATTAACTCTGGCTAAAGCAGACGTAATTTTGTCTAATTTTGTGGCTTAGAATTAATTGTTTTATTGAAATCCCCAAATGTCGGGTCCCCAAATGTCGGGTTGCCAAATGTCCGTGGTTTTCTTAAGTGTCTTTTGCTCAAATGTCGTTCGGTCCCCAAATGTCGGGTCCCCAAATGTCTTGATCCCCAAATGTCGGATCCCCAAAAGTCGGGTCCCCAAATGTCGGGATCCCCAATTGTCGGGTCCACAAATGTCGGGTCCCCAAATGTCGGGTCCCCAAGTTGCAAATCCCCAAAAGTCGCACCACGGGTCGATGACCAATGACAACAAAACTTTTTTTGGCAAACACAAAATTAAACGCTATGCAAAAAAAACAGGACCAAATCAAACCACATTTGGTGAGAAATTTTTTAATTTTTTTAATTTAAATAATATTTTTAAGAGGGATGAATTTGAACATTTTAAAGAATTGGTGAGCAATGACAATTTTCTGCGCACAACAAAGAAATATGGAGAAATCTTTAGTTTCTGTAAGAACAATTGACAGATTGAAGAAAATTTTCGGAATTTTTTTATGGATTTTATAAAACTTTTTTGGCAAACACAAAATTAAACGCTATGCAAAAAAAACAGGACCAAATCAAACCACATTTGGTGAGAAATTTTTTAATTTTTTTAATTTAAATAATATTTTTAAGAGGGATGAATTTGAACATTTTAAAGAATTGGTGAGCAATGACAATTTTCTGCGCACAACAAAGAAATATGGAGAAATCTTTAGTTTCTGTAAGAACAATTGACAGATTGAAGAAAATTTTCGGAATTTTTTTATGGATTTTATTATTAATTATGGCTAGGGTTATAAGTTGTATGCACTAAAAATCCCAAATATGCTCATAAAATATGCACTAAAAATCCCCAAAATACATATGTCTTAAAAACCCGAAAAATGCCCAAATATACACTAAAATATGCCTTAAAATTACCCAAAATGGCTTTAACCTCAAATTATTTCATTTTTCTTATTAAAATTTGCCAAAAATCACCGAAATATGCTCTAAAAATGCAAAAATGGCAAAATATGCATTTATTCTCGAAAACCCCAAAATATGCTTTTATATGCACTAAAAAACTTCACCAAATCCAAAATTTTAACGCAGTAATGCTATTTTTGAGCCCCTTTCTTCATAGCATATGCGCAGAAAAAATATGTTAATCCATATAATTTATAAAACTAATTATGGCATTTCATGTAAATCCCAAATGATTCGGTTTTTTCCTTATAAAGCATCAATTCTCAACTAAAATTCGAATGAGTCAAAAAGTTTTTCAGTTAATTTTGTCATTTCATCGGCCCCTTCTTCCATGCTTCTTTCAGCATGGCAAAATGATCTTCTGGTTTTGTTTGGTTATCAATCAATGCTTTTCCGCTGATCAAATTCCGTTGAGCAATGCCATTGACAGCAGACAAAGATGGAGCAGTATTATTTGTGCCAACTTTTACAGTTGCATCAGCAATTCGATGATTATAGGCCAAAAGATTAAATCCAAACATTTTGCCAATACGGTTCAAAAAATGGCATAAATCCCTTTTCAAAAATGGGTGGCATCTTAAAACTTTTAAATTAAATTAATATTTTAAATTTTACATTTGTTTACGTTATAATGAAAAATTCGATAAGAAGGCCGAAAATTGAGTTGATAATCGCAGCCAAATTGAATATATGTATATAAAATGGCAAATCAAGAAAGCCCCATAATAAAATCATTGTCCCCGCGAAAATGTTGCCCAAATTTAGAAACAGCGGTGGAATTAGCTGTTTGCCAATGCGAATGTTTTCAGAGAGCTTTCAAAATAAATAATGATTATATAATTAATTTATATGGATTACCTGATAACGAATTGACAGATTATTCGAGCCAATATTTTGGAACATTTTTTGATAAATTTTGGAATTGTATCGGCTTAATTTGTAGAAAATGCCTAACTCAATGCTTCCGACCAGCAATTGGACGGCAGTTGTGATCAGATTCGTTATTGGTTGCTTATGATCATGTGGTGAAGGCGTTGTGGTGGCAATATAAATTGGGATGATCAACTGTAAATAAAAATTGATCGCTTATATCTTATCGAATAAGAATTAATCATCTCTCGAATTAGAGTGACATAGGACAGAAAAAAACAGATTTGGCATATAAAACATACGGTCTTCTATTGGGGTCTAGTAATCGAGAAATACGGTATTATAGATATTTATCGTTTTAATTTAACTATTTTACTCTATTCTTTGGCGAAAAATACTTAGTTGAACAAAAAAATTCATCGGTAAATGCATCTTAACATTATGCTTAACAACATTATCAAAATACCTTTTGGCTTATGAAAAAACTAATAATTTTAAGTTTTTTAGGCATTTCTGGAAATATAATTTAATTGGCTAATAAAATTGTCATTACTCTCACCGCAAAAGGCGTCCACAGAATAGTGAACAGATGGTCACGTTTCTTTTCATATGTTTGGACAAATAAAGTAGACAAAATGCGTTCAACGATCAGAACATGGGGCACAAAATTACGAGCATAAATGCCGATGAAATATATTTTCAAAAGTGCCGGGAAAAATAGCGTAGATTCTGCACCAATTGGGTCCCAAAGGAAGAATTTGAACAGACAGATGACAAAACGACAGGAACCACGCTTAAATTTAGAATAATAATCATTTCTTGTTTTTATTTAAATACTTTGATTTAATTGAATTTAATTTACCAAGATAATAAAGAGACTCTGGAAGATGAGAATGGCTTTCATGTTCGGGTGGATTACCGATGTGCGTGCCACCAAAATCAAATTGGCAATGGACAACGGAATGCCAACAAAATTTATCAACAGTTCAACGGCACCGCCGAGGAACAAAAGAAACAGCTCAGTGTCAGTTGGTGTCGTTGTGTTCATGTTTTTGTGTTAGCATACGTTGATTAATTTCAAAATTTAAAAATAAATTAAAATTACGTTTTTAATCAACTGATATATAGAAATTATAATAAGTCAAACCAAATTATGGGGGAACAGAAAAATCATTCAAAATTTACACAAATTTCCCCATTATTAAATACAAATTTACAGGCATGCTTATGTAAAAAATCACCCGCCAATGTCAGTTGGTGCCGTTGTAACCGAAGCTCTTCTTAAAAGTAAAAGAGAATTAAAAAAAGGTAAACCAAAAGGGTTAATTTTTGTTCATTTTCTCATGTTAGCAATAACTTGATTTAGGGATGCAATTTTTAGGTTTTCGCCTATTTTTTTCCTGAGCTGCTAATGGCCTAAAACGCATGAAAACCATGTTTTTTTGGTGCTTGTTAAGCGAATTTTCGGATTGGCGAGAATTTTTATCGCACCCTGTATATAAACCTTAGCTAAAAAATATTGGCTACAAATATATGAAAAGCATTAAAATTTATACATTATTAATTTTAGACTAAAAGAAGGGAAGATGAAAAAAATTACAAAATTTGCATTATGACTAGGGTTTGTAATAATATGGAAATCCATATTTTTTCCTGGACTGTTGGAGGCCTGAAACGCATGAAAAACATGTTTTTAGCTTGGTTTGAAGCCTCTAGGAAGGAGTTCTATATCCATATTTTCCATATTTCGCGATTTATGTCCATATTTTTCCATATTTTGGCATTATGTCCATATTTTATGTACATATTTTGGCATTTTTTCAAAAAACCCCTATTAGAACGGCCCCCATCAGCTAAATTGGCAGTTTTGACCCCAAAGGCCGTAAAAATTTCCGAAAAGACATTTTTTAGCAAAATTTTGTCGAAAAAATTGATTAAATTTAAATTTTCTTAAAAATTGGTAAATTTATGTCAAAAATAAGCAAAAATGGAAATTTTTGATTTTTTGGTCGTTTTTCTCTAGAAATTGCTTATTTTCTTCACAAAACGAGTTCTTATACCGTATTTAGCCATTTTAGATGTATTTTACTAGAATTTAATGAATTTGAAAATTTTTTTTTGAAAATTTACCCATAACGGAAAATTTATGTCCATATTTTCGCCATTTTATGTCCATATTTCGGGCTTTTTTGGTCCATATTTTATGGCCATATTTCGCGTTTTTATATCCATATAATTACAAACCCTAATTATGACATTTTTAATTAGTGTCATTTAATATTAAAATTCTGCGAAAGCATCCATTAGAAATAAAATTAATTTAATTGGGATTTGTTTGTGAGCATGCGAATAAAAATTATGAATAAAACAAAATTAATTTCATTTTTCACATGCGCACAACCAACTTTTAAAAAGATTTACACGAAGTCACGCAATGATTTTCTAAGTACCGGACCGATTTAAAATTGTTTAAATGATGAAACTTTTGTCATATCGTGTAAATGCAAAATAAAAATTATTAATTTTTTTTGTTTTATCTTAATTGAGACTCACGCGATGATTGAATGTCACAAAATTTTAAGATATATTGACATATTAAAAAATTTAATTTTTTTCCTTTCACATAATTAGGGATACGATTTTTAGTTGCTAAAAACAGCCAAAATAGTTCGTTTTTAGGTTACATGCCAAAAATGGGAATAGTTGCTAAAAACTTTCTATGCAGGGATGGCAGATCTGAGGCTTTAGCCTCATTTTTGGTTTTTTGACAGGTCAATGAGGCTAAATTTTCAAAATGAGGCTTTGAGGCTTTTTGTGGTTTTTTGAGAAAAACCGCAAAATAAAGAATTTTTTTAATGAAAATATGCTAAAAATATGGTCAAAATTCTTAATTTTTCCCCCGGCGGCGCCTATCGGCACCGCCGGACCGTAAAAATCCTTAATTTACAAACAAAAATTTGCTCAAAATCGCAAAATTTGGTCGCATTGAACGTTGAGTTCCGAAATTTACCTGCAATGCAACCGATGCTGGGAATGGTAGCAATAAAGTATTTTTTATGGAAATTTGTTAGTTTCAATAAAGCATTTTTTAGAAATTTGAAAAGTTTTTATTTGAGGCCAAACATGTGGCGCCAAAACAATATGGTCAAAATTCTTAATTTTTCCCCCGGCGGCGCCTATCGGCACCGCCGGACCGTAAAAATCTTTAATTTACAAACAAAAAATTTGCTCAAAATCGCAAAATTTGGTCGCATTGAACGTTGAGTTCCGAAATTTACCTGCAATGCAACCGATGCTGGGAATGGTAGCAATAAAGTATTTTTTATGGAAATTTGTTAGGGGTTCAATTCCCAGACTACCCCCTAATAAAACGCATTCATCCAAACTAATTTTTTATTTTTTATAAATGCGGGATATACAAACATAAACAGAAAATGCCAAATTGGCAAAGCAATTAAAAAAAGCCGTAATTATCAATAGGTGAACTAAACATTTGTAGTGACTAATTGCGTGGATGTCCATTCTGCTGCTGGAGCGCAATCACTTGATTTTGATTTGAAATTTGTTTGAAAACAAATGCAAAATGCTCTTTGAATGCTTGTCGTTACTCCGTACTAAATAAAAAAATTAAATTAAAAACTTATTTTAAATTTTATTTGCCTCTTTAAGTATATGCGGGATATACAAACATAAACAGAAAATGCCAAATTGGCAAAGCAATTAAAAAAAGCCGTAATTATCAATAGGTGAACTAAACATAAAATTAAATTCTTATAATTTTTACCTAATATATATGGATTTTTTAGCAAATTATTAAATAAATTTAATAAAGCCTCTTTCAGCTCTATTAAAATAGAAATTTAAAAAAATTGAATGCAAAAAATTAACTCTAAAAAGTGGAAATGCACTTGAAATTTAAATTAACATTTTACGGTAAAAAAAAAACTATTAATAAATAAATAGGGATCGCCAAACAGGAATGAAACATGATATGAACGTGATGATGCATTTCGAGAATTATTTGACAAATCGCTTAAATATTATTTTCCTCTAATTACATTTCTTATAAAATTTATTTTATGAAAATCATTAAAATTTTATATAGAATCATTTGAATTTTTAAACGAATATGCGGCTAATCTGAATGAATACCTTTTTAGTAAATTTTCCCAAAATTACTCTCTCACAGCTTATAGTAAAATAGAAAAAAACGCAAAAATTAATTATTATCATTTTTCGATTAAAACTCTTGTACCGATATTCTTGTTAGATCATTATGTATTTTTAACTCTTCACTCAAATAATTACATATAATTATTTTGTAAGCAATTTTTTTTATATCTGAGTGCGTCCATTTTTATTACACTGACGAAATATGTGTCAAATGATGTAAACGCGCGTAATAAGTAGAGACCGAACTTAAAAGGCACCAAAATTCGCGAAAAAGGCACTATAATAGGCATCAAAAATTGAAAAAATGGCATGAAAGGCAAATCCCGAAAAAGGAATGAACATAGCATTTAAATTTTTCAAAAGAAAATTTTTAAACTAAAATTTTTAACCAACAAATAAAATAAATTTTGGCGAATAATTTTGAGAAATTTTTTAATTCTTAGGGGTGTATTTTCTGAAAAAAGGTGGCACCAAAACGGCAAAATGCCAAAAAGGCGATGTCATGGCAAACGTAAAAATTTGTTTTTATTGCTCATTTACAACGAAATTTATTTTTTTTAAATTCATTTATGATTCTTAGTTATTGCCTATCATTAGTGGTGTATTGTTTTTTTCGAATAGTATTTTAACGAAGCTCGCAAGTTCGTCGCCGAAAAACGCGAAGTTTTTAGGTTCGAAGCATGAAGCTCAAATGTTGCGTCCAGCCCTGGTCCTGATGAGTCTTGTGACTTTATCATTTATTTCGTTAGTCATGGCCAACTTGCTGGCTCTTAAATATATGCTCAAATTGCAAAAATCAATCATAAAGAAATGATAAACTCATTAAAATTAAACTTTTCGGCAGTTAAGTAGTCGCAATTACTTCAAAAAGTTTATGACACTTTTTCCTTGACATATTTTCCCTGACAAAGAAACGTGTGATTTTTAAATAAGCAGCGTGTGAATTTGCACTTAATAATGGGGAAATTTGTGTTAATTGTGAATGAATTTTCTGTTCTTCCCCCATAATTTGTGCCTTTTGAATGGGGCTGCTGCCCTTACGCCTCACACTTTTGTGCCCCATTTCATTTGCGCCTCATAAGTATCATAATTTGTCTTATTTAATTTTTATATGTCAGTTCATTAAAAACAAATGTTTTAATATTTTGAAAATAATCAACTTATACAAACGTAAAAACATGAACACAACGGCACCAACTGGCATTGACCTGTTTCTTTTTTTCCTCGGCGGTGCCATTGAACTGTTGATAAATTTTGTTGGCATTCCGTTGTCCATTGCCAATTTGATTTTGGTGGCACGCACATCGGTAATCCACCCGAACATGAAAGCCATTCTCATCTTCCAGAGTTTCTTTATTATCTTGGTAAATCAAATTCAATTAAATCAAAGTATTTAAATAAAAACAAGAAATGATTATTATTCTAAATTTAAGCGTGGTTCCTGTCGTTTTGTTATTTGTCTGTTCAAATTCATCACTGGGAACCAATTTGGTGCCAAGCATATGCAATTTTTCCCGGCACTTTTGAAAATGTATTCCATCGGCATTTACGCCCGTAATTTTGTACCCCATGTTCTGATTCTTGAACGCATCTTGGCGACATTATTTGTCCGAACATATGAAAAGAATCGTGGCAATCTGTTCACCATTCTGTGGATGCCTTTTGCGGTGAGATAATTGATACATAATTAGCCAAATTTATAACGAACAATAGAAGACCTGGGTTTTCTATTCGAGGAAATACGGTATGTTTTATATGCCGAATTTCTTTTTTATGTGCTAAGTCACTCTAACAGAGTTGCTAATTCGCATGTGATAAGATATAAGCGATCAATTTTTATTTACAGTTGATCATCCCAGTTTATATTGCCACCACAACATCTTCACCGCATGATCATAATCAACCAATAACGAATCTGATCATAATTGCCGTCCAATTGCTGGTCGGAAGCATTGAGTTAGGCATTTTCTACCAATTAAGCCTATACAATTTCAAAATTTATCAAAAAATGTTCCAAAATATTGGCTCGAATAATCTGTCAATTCGTTATCAGGTAATCCATATAAATTAATTATATAATCATTGTTTATTTTGAAAGCTCTCTGAAAACATTCGCATTGGCAAACAGCTAATACCGCCACTGTTTCTGAATTTGGGCAACATTTTCGCGGGGACAATGATTTTACTATGGGACATTCTCAATTTGCCATTTTATATACATATATTCAATTTGGTTGCGATTATCAACTCAATTTTCGGCCTTCTTATCGAATTTTTCATTATAACGTAAACAAATGTAAAATTTAAAATATTAATTTAATTTAAAAGTTTTAAGATGCCACCCATTTTTGAAGAGGGATTTGTGCCAATTTTTGAACCGTATTGGTAAAATGTTTGGATTTAATCATTTGGCCTATAATCATCGAATTGGTGATGCAACTGTAACATTTGGCACAAATAATACTGCTCCATCTTTGGCTGCTGTCAATGGCATTGTTCAGCGGAATTTGATCAGCGGAAAAGCATTGATTGATAACCAAACAAAACCAGAAGATCATTTTGCCATGCTAAAAGAAGCATGGGAGAAGGGGCCGATGAAATGACAAAATTAACTGAAAAGCTTTTTGACTCATTCGAATTTTGGTTGAGAATTAATGCTTTATAATTAGAGTTATAATCATCGAATTGATGATGCAACTGTAACATTTGGCACAAATAATAATGCTCCATCTTTGGCTGCTGTCAATGGCATTGTTCAGCGGAATTTGATCAGCGGAAAAGCATTGATTGATAACCAAACAAAACCAGAAGATCATTTTGCCATGCTAAAAGAAGCATGGGAGAAGGGGCCGATGAAATGACAAAATTAACTGAAAATTGGTAGCAAAAATAAACATTTTTAAACCAAAAATTTTGTCTAGATAAAAAAATTTTGGGAATGATTTTTTGAGAAAATTTTCAATTTCTTAGGGGTTTATTTTTGAAAATTTTTAGGTCGATTCTTAGGCAAAAGTCGGAATAAGCGCTGTTAATAGAAAATAGCGTTATTTTGACATAAAATTATGATATGAGAAAAAATCAGAAACAAAGCAAATTTTGGAGTGTCAGATTAAATAAACAAAATGCCACAAATCACAAAATCGTGCTGGAACGTTTTCTAAAAACTGCCAAAAGGGCTTTTCCTAAATTTTCGTTCTTAAAACTGTCAAAAGGGCTTTTCAGACCCTAATGAACAAATATCATATAAATTTAATAAATCGAATTTATATTTTTCTGTCTTTAAAAATGTTTCCCAAAATTCAAAACTTGTTTTAGGCATACATATTTACAAAAACCATAAAAAATATACACAAAAATATTTACTTCAAAAAATATTAAACTTTATAATCTGTTTAAATATGAGTTTCGATATGTTTTAAATAATTAATCTCTCAAATTTTTGTTAGTTTTTCTTGCGAATAAACTCATTTTAAAGCCAAGGCCAATTCTTTTCTTCAAAGTGTCAACAATTTCCGCCCTTCTACTGATCATTTAAATTTGTTGAGCTTAAATCACCGTGATGTTTGCTTGCATTTTGCTCAAATGACATATTCAAAAGTTGATTCCAGTTCATAATCCCAACAATTCCTATTAATAATTGATAAATAATTTTTTTTTAATTATTTAAAACTTCTGACCCTAATAATACAGTAATAATTATCCATCTTAAATATTACTTACATGGATTCTTTGTAATTCCGAATATTTTCTTCCATCTTTCAATTGTTCTAATAGAAACTTTAAAGATTTCTGCATATTTCTTTCTTGTGTGAAGAAAATTGTCATTACTCACCAATTCTTTAAAATGTTCAAATTCTTCTTTCTTAAAAATATTCTTTAAATTATTTTAATTTCACCAAAAGTGGTTTAATTTGTTTCCGTTTTTTGCATAGTTTTTAATTTTGTGTTCGCCAAAAAAGTTTTGTTGTTGCTGCTCATCGACCGATGATGATTCAAATTCAAATAACATATTCAAAAGTTGGGTCCATTTACTTTTGGTCCGAATTCGCTTCATCTAAATTTAAAAAATTGAAGATTTAAATTAGAGTTTGATTTCAATTTGAATGTTCATATATTTCTTTCTTAAAAATATTCTTTAAATTATTTTAATTTCACTCAAAGTGAATTCGATTCTTATTTACTGCATTAAACTATATGAACTGCAGCTGGTTTTGCAAATGATTTGAAGCGTGCTGAGACGAAGTACGAAATGTGCAATGTTTGGCGAAGTACGAAAAAGTGCAAGTGTACTTTTGGTCCGAATTCGCTTCATCTAAATTTAAAATAATTAATTATAATATATATTATTTAAATTCCGTTATTAATCATATACGTGGTGAATCGAAATTTAAAATTGCATTTGCTTATATAGTTTGCATTTGTTGATTTTGGCATATCATGCTATGAAAACTTCTTTAAAATCAATATGAAGCATTCATAAATTTTGGCTAAAAGCGACTCGATTGGTGGATTTTCTATTTCGTTGTCAGAAATTAAATTTGCTCTCCTCGCAACAATGCATACGATATATGTTGGAAATCGTCGGTTTTCATTTTTTGAATTAAAATTAGCGCAAAATGTGAAAATTTTATTTGCTGTATTTGATTTTTAAATAATTATCCATTAACTAGAATAATTTTAGTGAAGCTTCGGCTCACCATCTATATGATTAATATAAAAATATGTTTTAATTATGTAGCGGAATTTAAATAATATATATTACCGTATTGGGGTTCTATTTTTCAACCCCCCTCAAAAGGGTTGTAATTCAGGGTGGGGGGGGGTACTAATTCAGGAGGGGGTTTCTTTTTCAACCCTCATTTTTCAAAAAACCCTCCAAAAATGGCAATTTTTTTGTAACATTTCGCCAAAATAGCGAATTTTTTTGTAGTTTAATTTGTTTTTAGTTCATTCTTTAATCTTTACGAGTGACGGACGAGCGAAACGTTTCTGCATCGTTTAAAAAAGTATCAGAAAATTTATCATTATAAAATTATTTCGCTTTAAGGTGTGCTGTTAATCCAAAGACGTCCTTTCTGGAGCGCATCAGTGCTTTTCAGATCCGTGCCATGCAATTGATCGTTTTCGGCTGAGGAGGACAAGAGAACGACGCAAAAGTGACCGGCTGTGCTGCTGTCTGTCTTGAAGATGACAGTGTCATTGACCAAAACGCGAATGCCCTTGTGACAAATGAAGCGACCAGCAAAGACGGCGCCGCGTTCGAACAATTCTCCAACGCGAAATCTGGACTTCGCACAAGCACAACAACTGTGCATTAACAAAAGCATGGTCAATCAGGTGTTAATTTAGTTTTTTTTATTTTTAAACATTTTCATCATGCTAGCAACGGTTCACAGGCCCACACGGCGCGTTCACTCCTCTCTAAAAAGACCAACCCTCAACATCATCAGCCACTCCAATAGTAGTCGTTTGCATTGTGTTGGTGTGGGCGCGTTTGGATTGACAACAAACCTAAAAATTTCCAATCTTAGGCTTTCGGCAAGTCATTCATTCTTCGGCTGCTCGCTGCACCAAATTCAAAAAAGAAATCGAGTTGGGAAGAATGAACGTGATGCTTTGGTTGATATTTAGATGTTTTATTTTTTTTTTACTAGTTTGGTTCTTAATACGTTGTCCAAAAATAAGTGTCAATTTCCGACTTTTTTATACTATTTCTTGTAAATTTTCACAAAAATCACTATTTTTATTGGATTTTTGTAAAATGAGAGTAGAAAAGCTTTATTTTTGAGGTTTAAGGTTCTTTTACGGCTCTGCTAATTTCTTGGAAGGATTTCGACCAGCGGGATTTAGACAGCATGTCCTACAAAAATTTATATTTTTTGGGGAAAAAGATGTTTTATTTTTTTTACTAGTTTGGTTCTTAATAGGTGGGGTTCTAATTCAGAGGGGAGTTCTATTTCAATAAATACGGTATATTAAATTTAAATAAAATTTTGCGATAATACGTTAATTGTTATTGTCTTATTGTGGTTATTATGACATTTTTACGGAAAAATAATATATACGTCTATTTGTCAGATAATATTCCTAATAATTATTTAAATTATAGATTTATAAGATTTAATACTGAATAATGATAAAAATAATTGGTAACAATGAAATACTAATGAAGAAGACAGTATTTACAAAATTATAGAAATTGTCAAGTTGATGATAACATTTTGAAACTCGTTTAGGGTCGCTGATCATGAATTTGGCAATAATCTTGACTGACCAATCACTAACGTAAACTAGAAAAAAGTCAAATTTAAATTTTATGAGTTTTAGTTTTTACATTAGAAAAGGAATTCGAAATTGATTGACCTGGATGTTAGAATCGTAATCAAGGACGATCGACGATCGGAGTACGGTGGCCGGGCAGCAACGCCAAATATCAACGATAGAAAAAGCGAGGGTTGGGTGGATTATCCGAAATTTGCAGAGCTGACACTTGTGGCGCCGACACTTGAGGCACCCTCCAAATTATAGCAGAACAAATTTGCCTTAAATTAACCGGCATTAGTGCCATAACTTTCAAATATTTGAAATTTTTTTCTTCCATTTCATGTGCACTTTTTTGCGGCGCGCTTTTTTCAAAAAACTTGGAAACCGAGGCGATCGGAGTACGGTGGCCGGGCAGCAACGCCAAATATCAACGATAGAAAAAGCGAGGGTTGGGTGGATTATCCGAAATTTGCAGAGCTGACACTTGTGGCGCCGACACTTGAGGCACCCTCCAAATTATAGTTTTCATAATATTATATATTTTTAATAATTCATAGAAAATGGATATTACCATCGCAAAATTGATAAGAATTTATATTTTAATCGTTTATTTTCCGAATAATTCGACCACAATTGACTTTTCTGGTGGAACAAATGAAGGACCCAAGCAAAGTGAACACTCAATTGTTACTTTTAATCATTTTCAAAACCAGCAGCAGTTCAACATGGCACAACCTTGTTACGGCAAATTCTCCGTAAAAAAGTTTCGGTATTTAATAGAATTAAAAATAATTTAATGTTTGAAAATATTTACTGAGATTATTGCAGTATAAGAATCGAATTGGATTGACTATATTTCGGTTGCACCTGATTTTTAATTCCTGCTAAAATATAAATCCAAAATATAAATCCGACGAATAAATTGAATCAACTTCTAATCTTAATCCATCCTTCGATTTATTTTAAATTAGATAAAGCGAATTCAGACCTAAAGCAAATGAATTGATCCAATTATTGAATATGTCATTTGAATTTGAATCATCATCGGTCGATAACCAGCGACAACAAAACTTTTTTCTCAAACACAAAATTAAACGCTATCCAAAAAAACGAGACCAAATTAAACCATTTATGGTGAATTTTTTTTAATTTTTTAATTTAAAGAATATTTTTAAGAAAGAAGAATTTGAACATTTTAAAGAATTAGTGAATGATGACAATTTTCTTCGCACAAATAAGGAATGCAAAAATCATCAAAGTTTCAGTCACTACAATTGACAGATGGAAAAAAATACTCGGAATTACAAAGAATTCATGTAAGCAACATTTCAGAAGGATAATAATTTATTTTTTACAATGTTATATTGTCAAAAATTAGAATTTTTCTTATTTTCAATAATAAGAAACGCGAATGGGTGGCATTGGGTCGGAAAAACCCTTTTGGCAGTTTTTAGAAACGCACTGGAAAAAATCTTTGTAAAGTTTGTTTTGGTTTTTTGAGAATTTTATAGCAAAAAAAAACGGTTTCAACTTAGTTGCCTCTAATATGAATTTTGAAAGGCAATAGAAAAAATTTAGTGTCACAAATGTAAAATTGGGAGATCAAAGTGTATTTTTGCTGCTAATGTGCATTTTGACGTTTCGATCCCTTCTCCCATGCTTCTTTCAGCATGGCAAAATGATCTTCTGGTTTTGTTTGGTTATCAATCAAAGCCTTTCCGCTGATCAAATTCCGATGTGCAATGCCATTGACAGCATACAAAGATGGAGCAGTATTATTTGTGCCAACTGTTACAGTTGCAAAACCAATTCGGTGGGTATAGACCAAATGATTAAATCCAAACACTGTGCCAATACGGTTCTAAAATTGGCACAAATCCCTATTCAAAAATGGATGGCATCTAAAATTTCAATTAAATCAAATTTTAATTTTATATTTATTTACGTTATAATGAAAAGTTCGATAAGGAGGCCGAAAATTGAATTGATAATAGCAGTCAAATTGAATATCTGACTATAAAATGGCAAATCAAGAAAGTCCCATAATAAAATCATTGTTCCCGCGAAAATGGTGCCCAAATTCAGCGACAGCGGCGGAATTAGCTGCTTTCCAATGCGAATATTTTCCGATAGCTTACAAAATAAAATAGATTTTTTATTAAATATTTATTTAGTTACCTGATAACGAATTGATAGATTATTCGAGTAAATTTTGGAATTGTATCGGCATAATTGGTAGAAAATGCCTAACTCAATGCTTCCAATCAGCAAATGGACGACAGTTGTGATCAGATTTGTTATCAGTTGGTTTTGTTCACTTTGTGGAGATGGAGAGAAAGCGATGTAAATGGGAATGGTCAACTGAATGAATACCAAATAAATTTTGTTTCGTTATAATTAGTTATAATTGGCTAATAAAATGTGATTACTCTCACCGCAAAAGGCGCCCACAGAAAGGTAAACAGATGGCCACGATTTTTTTCATATGTTCGGACAAATAATGTGGCCAGGATGAGTTCAATGACCAGGACAAATGACACAAAATTACGAGCGTAAATGCCAATGAAATACATTTTTAAAAGTGACGGGAAAAATTGCATAGATTCGGCACCAATTGGATCCCAAAGGAAAATTTGAACAGACAAATGACAAAACGACAGGAACCACGCTTAAATTAAATGTGATTACTCTCACCGCAAAGGCGCCCACAGAAAGGTAAACAGATGGCCACGATTTTTTTCATATGTTCGGACAAATAATGTGGCCAGGATGAGTTCAATGACCAGGACAAATGACACAAAGCCAGAGTTAATTCCATTGCAAAAAAAATTAATTAATATTTTAAAAATTAACTCTGTTTCCGGACTCACCGCGAGGAGGCGCAGAATTTTTAGCCCATACTAACCACAACACAATAGACAAACCACAATACATTTTTTAACTACAGTAGACCTTTTTCCAATTTTTATTTAAAGTGCCTTTCCCAAGGGCCAACGGGATGTGAAAACAGAATTAATCACCATTTGTGTCGTCCCAATTCTCAAAATCATTGCGCATAAGTCTGTATTGCAACGATCTGAGATGAGCAAGAATCTCATCTTCGTTTGGGTTCTCAATGGCATCAAAGCCTTCAACCAAATTTCTGATAGCCAAATCATTTTCACGGTATGTTTTCTTCCGTTCTCGAATTCTTAGCTGGCACAACTCGAATTTCCTCCAGAAAAGAGAGCGCAGCCAAACTCCGAACCAAGATTTTGTATTCATTATTTGTTGTGTAATAGTGGCTAAGTTTCCCGGTCTTCAATCTACGATTAATTGCCTGTCCTAAGTGGAACAAGCAAAAACGAATTTGTAGGTTTTCTCCAAAAATAGTTGTATATGCATTTTTGGCGGCTAAATGTTTAATAAATATACGTTAAAAATTAATAGTAACCCATTTCGAAGTCTAACATAACAGAAGTTGGTCCAACTCCTATACGTGCATTCAAAACCTATAAAAAATAGCAGAATGCTGAATTTGTCAATAGAGAAAAAACAATTGTGCACCTGAAGGACTCGGGAATAAGTTGCTTCAGCTTTATTGGCCATTAGGACAAAACATTACCGCCTCGACAATTTTGATGGAAATGGGCTCAGTTTCCCTCAACATTTATTTGCTAATACAAGAAATAAAAGGTTAAAAATCTTTATTTTTTGAAAAGATATAATTATTTTAGCTTGCGAAGAGAAACAGATCTTAAAGGACTTTTTCCCGTTTGTGCTCACTCTGAATTCTTATGAATTCAGTGTGAATGTTGATGACTACAACCCTGGATATATTTTTGGAAAAATAAATACCGAAATAGGGCGACCAGTGGAAGAGATTTGTTTTGCAGGTCAGCCACAAAAAATTAATTCGTTAAAAAATTCATTTAAAGCACCGAACAAAGTCACCCGAAAGATAAGAAACCGAAAAGATGACCTCGGCATTTTGTTGCTGTACGCAATTAGACAGCAAAGTCGGCTGGAACTTTTTGAATGTCCTTGACGGATTTCTGTTCCCGTTGGCCCTTGGGAAAGGCACTTTAAATAAAAATTGGAAAAAGGTCTACTGTAGTTAAAAAATGTATTGTGGTTTGTCTATTGTGTTGTGGTTAGTATGGGCTCAAAATTCTGCGCCTCCTCGCGGTGAGTCCGGAAACAGAGTTAATTTTTAAAATATTAATTAATTTTTTTGCAATGGAATTAACTCTGGCTAAAGCAGACGTAATTTTGTCTAATTTTGTGGCTTAGAATTAAATTTTTAAATTTTTTTTTGTTTTATTGAAATCCCCAAATGTCGGGTCCCTAAATGTCGGGTTGCCAAATGTCCGTGGTTTTCTTAAGTGTCTTTTGCTCAAATGTCGTTCGGTCCCCAAATGTCGGGTCCCCAAATGTCTTGATCCCCAAATGTCGGATCCCCAAAAGTCGGGTCCCCAAATGTCGGGATCCCTAAGTGTCGGGTCCCCAAATGTCGGGATCCCCAATTGTCGGGTCCACAAATGTCGGGTCCCCAAAT
This sequence comes from Heterodera glycines, assembly GCA_004148225.2. Lineage (NCBI taxonomy): Eukaryota > Metazoa > Nematoda > Chromadorea > Rhabditida > Heteroderidae > Heterodera > Heterodera glycines. Next base: position 21,329,656 of record CP049709.1, on the reverse strand, counting down.
GTCGGGTCCCCAAGTTGCAAATCCCCAAAAGTCGCACCACGGGTCGATGACCAATGACAACAAAACTTTTTTTGGCAAACACAAAATTAAACGCTATGCAAAAAAAACAGGACCAAATCAAACCACATTTGGTGAGAAATTTTTTAATTTTTTTAATTTAAATAATATTTTTAAGAGGGATGAATTTGAACATTTTAAAGAATTGGTGAGCAATGACAATTTTCTGCGCACAACAAAGAAATATGGAGAAATCTTTAGTTTCTGTAAGAACAATTGACAGATTGAAGAAAATTTTCGGAATTTTTTTATGGATTTTATTATTAATTATGGCTAGGGTTATAAGTTGTATGCACTAAAAATCCCAAATATGCTCATAAAATATGCACTAAAAATCCCCAAAATACATATGTCTTAAAAACCCGAAAAATGCCCAAATATACACTAAAATATGCCTTAAAATTACCCAAAATGGCTTTAACCTTCAAAAAATGCCAAAATTGTGTAAAATACAGAACTGACTTTAAAAACACCAAAACAATGCCTAAGGAGTGTTTTTATATAATTGCAAAAAATTTTGATTTTCTGAAATGCAATTTCGAATTTTTAAAATTTTTATCATATGCTAAAACAACTAATATCAACAATTTTTTTCAATAGTACTTGCAAAAAATTCAAAATTTTCCGAGTTTCAAGGCTATATTTTTTAAATTCCCAAAAAGGTCAATCTTTGGGGTGTATTTTCATTTTTATTTCATTTTTCTTATTAAAATTTGCCAAAAATCACCGAAATATGCTCTAAAAATGCAAAAATGGCAAAATATGCATTTATTCTCGAAAACCCCAAAATATGCTTTTATATGCACTAAAAAACTTCACCAAATCCAAAATTTTAACGCAGTAATGCTATTTTTGAGCCCCTTTCTTCATAGCATATGCGCAGAAAAAATATGTTAATCCATATAATTTATAAAACTAATTATGGCATTTCATGTAAATCCCAAATGATTCGGTTTTTTCCTTATAAAGCATCAATTCTCAACTAAAATTCGAATGAGTCAAAAAGTTTTTCAGTTAATTTTGTCATTTCATCGGCCCCTTCTTCCATGCTTCTTTCAGCATGGCAAAATGATCTTCTGGTTTTGTTTGGTTATCAATCAATGCTTTTCCGCTGATCAAATTCCGTTGAGCAATGCCATTGACAGCAGACAAAGATGGAGCAGTATTATTTGTGCCAACTTTTACAGTTGCATCAGCAATTCGATGATTATAGGCCAAAAGATTAAATCCAAACATTTTGCCAATACGGTTCAAAAAATGGCATAAATCCCTTTTCAAAAATGGGTGGCATCTTAAAACTTTTAAATTAAATTAATATTTTAAATTTTACATTTGTTTACGTTATAATGAAAAATTCGATAAGAAGGCCGAAAATTGAGTTGATAATCGCAGCCAAATTGAATATATGTATATAAAATGGCAAATCAAGAAAGCCCCATAATAAAATCATTGTCCCCGCGAAAATGTTGCCCAAATTTAGAAACAGCGGTGGAATTAGCTGTTTGCCAATGCGAATGTTTTCAGAGAGCTTTCAAAATAAATAATGATTATATAATTAATTTATATGGATTACCTGATAACGAATTGACAGATTATTCGAGCCAATGTTTTGGAACATTTTTTGATAAATTTTGGAATTGTATCGGCTTAATTGGTAGAAAATGCCTAACTCAATGCTTCCGACCAGCAATTGGACGGCAGTTGTGATCAGATTCGTTATTGGTTGATTATGATCATGCGGTGAAGATGTTGAAGTGGCAATATAAATTGGGATGATCAACTGTAAATAAAAATTGATCGCTTATATCTTATCGAATAAGAATTAATCATCTCTCGAATTAGAGTGACATAGGACAAAAAAAACAGATTTGGCATATAAAACATACGGTCTTCTATTGGGGTCTAGTAATCGAGAAATACGGTATTATAGATATTTATCGTTTTAATTTAACTATTTTACTCTATTCTTTGGCGAAAAATACTTAGTTGAACAAAAAAATTCATCGGTAAATGCATCTTAACATTATGCTTAACAACATTATAATAATGCACAAAAACAAAATTATATTAGAAATAAATAAATTTAATTTATAAAAATTTTTAAATTTTTATGCGTCATTGTATATCACGAATTTTTCACGTTATGTCCTTGGGAATCAGTATATCTTTACTTTGGAAGCACGTTTCTTTTCATATGTTTGGACAAATAAAGTAGACAAAATGCGTTCAACGATCAGAACATGGGGCACAAAATTACGAGCATAAATGCCGATGAAATATATTTTCAAAAGTGCCGGGAAAAATAGCGTAGATTCTGCACCAATTGGGTCCCAAAGGAAGAATTTGAACAGACAGATAACAAAACGACAGGAACCACGCTTAAATTTAGAATAATAATCATTTCTTGTTTTTATTTAAATACTTTGATTTAATTGAATTTGATTTACCAAGATAATAAAGAAACTCTGGAAGATGAGAATGGCTTTCATGTTCGGGTGGATTACCGATGTGCGTGCCACCAAAATCAAATTGGCAATGGACAACGGAATGCCAACAAAATTTATCAACAGTTCAACGGCACCGCCGTGTTAAAAAGGAAAAATACACCCATAAGAATCGACCCAAAAATTTTTTCAAATGTTAGCATACGTTGATTAATTTCAAAATTTAAAAATAAATTAAAATTACGTTTTTAATCAACTGATATATAGAAATTATAATAAGTCAAACCAAATTATGGGGGAACAGAAAAATCATTCAAAATTTACACAAATTTCCCCATTATTAAATACAAATTTACAGGCATGCTTATGTAAAAAATCACCCGCCAATGTCAGTTGGTGCCGTTGTAACCGAAGCTCTTCTTAAAAGTAAAAGAGAATTAAAAAAAGGTAAACCAAAAGGGTTAATTTTTGTTCATTTTCTCATGTTAGCAATAACTTGATTTAGGGATGCAATTTTTAGGTTTTCGCCTATTTTTTTCCTGAGCTGCTAATGGCCTAAAACGCATGAAAACCATGTTTTTTTGGTGCTTGTTAAGCGAATTTTCGGATTGGCGAGAATTTTTATCGCACCCTGTATATAAACCTTAGCTAAAAAATATTGGCTACAAATATATGAAAAGCATTAAAATTTATACATTATTAATTTTAGACTAAAAGAAGGGAAGATGAAAAAAATTACAAAATTTGCATTATGACTAGGGTTTGTAATAATATGGAAATCCATATTTTTTCCTGGACTGTTGGAGGCCTGAAACGCATGAAAAACATGTTTTTAGCTTGGTTTGAAGCCTCTAGGAAGGAGTTCTATATCCATATTTTCCATATTTCGTGATTTATGTCCATATTTTTCCATATTTTGGCATTATGTCCATATTTTATGTACATATTTTGGCATTTTTTCAAAAAACCCCAATTAGAACGGCCCCCATCAGCTAAATTGGCAGTTTTGACCCCAAAGGCCGTAAAAATTTCCGAAAAGACATTTTTTAGCAAAATTTTGTCGAAAAAATTGATTAAATTTAAATTTTCTTAAAAATTGGTAAATTTATGTCAAAAATAAGCAAAAATGGAAATTTTTGATTTTTTGGTCGTTTTCTCTAGAAATTGCTTGTTTTCTTCTAAAAACGAGTTCTTATACCGTATTTAGCCATTTTAGATGTATTTTACTAGAATTTAATGAATTTGAAAATTTTTTTTTGAAAATTTACCCATAACGGAAAATTTATGTCCATATTTTCGCCATTTTATGTCCATATTTCGGGCTTTTTTGGTCCATATTTTATGGCCATATTTCGCGTTTTTATATCCATATAATTACAAACCTTAATTATGACATTTTTAATTATTGTCATTTAATATTAAAATTCTGCGAAAGCATCCATTAGAAATAAAATTAATTTAATTGGGATTTGTTTGTGAGCATGCGAATAAAAATTATGAATAAAACAAAATTAATTTCATTTTTCACATGCGCACAACCAACTTTTAAAAAGATTTACACGAAGTCACGCAATGATTTTCTAAGTACCGGACCGATTTAAAATTGTTTAAATGATGAAACTTTTGTCATATCGTGTAAATGCAAAATAAAAATTATTAATTTTTTTTGTTTTATCTTAATTGAGACTCACGCGATGATTGAATGTCACAAAATTTTAAGATATATTGACATATTAAAAAATTTAATTTTTTTCCTTTCACATAATTAGGGATACGATTTTTAGTTGCTAAAAACAGCCAAAATAGTTCGTTTTTAGGTTACATGCCAAAAATGGGAATAGTTGCTAAAAACTTTCTATGCAGGGATGGCAGATCTGAGGCTTTAGCCTCATTTTTGGTTTTTTGACAGGTCAATGAGGCTAAATTTTCAAAATGAGGCTTTGAGGCTTTTTGTGGTTTTTTGAGAAATTTTGAGGCTTTTTGTGGTTTTTTGAGAAAAACCGCAAAATAAAGAATTTTTTTAATGAAAATATGCTAAAAATATGGTCAAAATTCTTAATTTTTCCCCCGGCGGCGCCTATCGGCACCGCCGGACCGTAAAAATCCTTAATTTACAAACAAAAATTTGCTCAAAATCGCAAAATTTGGTCGCATTGAACGTTGAGTTCCGAAATTTACCTGCAATGCAACCGATGCTGGGAATGGTAGCAATAAAGTATTTTTTATGGAAATTTGTTAGTTTCAATAAAGCATTTTTTAGAAATTTGAAAAGTTTTTATTTGGGGCCAAACATGTGGCGCCAAAACATGAGGACCCGATCGTGGGGACCCAATCATGAGGGCCCAACTGACGTAGACCACATTGATTATCTTTTGAAATAAATATTCATAGCATTGATTGTGGATAGCGCAGCGATCAGTAAAATGCTTTATATCGTCACTTATGCGATGATCAGCGTGGGTAGTTGGTCTAGTGGTATGATTCTCGCTTAGGGTGCGAGAGGTCCTGGGTTCAATTTCCAGACTACCCCTTACTTTTTAATTTTAAAAGACGCATTCATCCAAACTAATTTTTATTTTTTTATAAATGCGGGATATACAAACAGAAACAGAAAATGCCAAATTGGCAAAGCAATTAAAAAAAGCCGTAATTATCAATAGGTGAACTAAACATTTGTAGTGACTAATTGGATGGGAAGCCCATTCTGCTATTGTGGTATCAGTTGATTTTGATTTGAAATTTGTTTGAAAACAAATGCAAACTGCTCTTTGAATGCTTGTCGTTACTCCGTACTAAATAAAAAAATTAAATTAAAAACTTATTTTAAATTTTATTTGCCTCGTTAAGTATAAAATGGGTCCGTCCGTTCGATGCCGCACCAATATTCAGAAGAATTACGGCGATTATTTGACCAAACCAAGCAGTGATTTACATGTAAAAAATTAAATTCTTATAATTTTTACCTAATATATATGGATTTTTTAGCAAATTATTAAATAAATTTAATAAAGCCTCTTTCAGCTCTATTAAAATAGAAATTTAAAAAAATTGAATGCAAAAAATTAACTCTAAAAAGTGGAAATGCACTTGAAATTTAAATTAACATTTTACGGTAAAAAAAAAACTATTAATAAATAAATAGGGTCGCCAAACAGGAATGAAAGATGATATGAACGTGATGATGCATTTCGAGAATTATTTGACAAATCGCTTAAATATTATTTTCCTCTAATTACATTTCTTATAAAATTTATTTTATGAAAATCATTAAAATTTTATATAGAATCATTTGAATTTTTAAACGAATATGCGGCTAATCTGAATGAATACCTTTTTAGTAAATTTTCCCAAAATTACTCTCTCACAGCTTATAGTAAAATAGAAAAAAACGCAAAAACTAATTATTATCATTTTTCGATTAAAACTCTTGTACCGATATTCTTGTTAGATCTTTATGTATTTTTACTCTTCACTCAAATAATTACATATAATTATTTTGTAAGCAATTTTTTTTATATCTGAGTGCGTCCATTTTTATTACACTGACGAAATATGTGTCAAATGATGTAAACGCGCGTAATAAGTAGAGACCGAACTTAAAAGGCACCAAAATTCGCGAAAAAGGCACTATAATAGGCATCAAAAATTGAAAAAATGGCATGAAAGGCAAATCCCGAAAAAGGAATGAACATAGCATTTAAATTTTTCAAAAGAAAATTTTTAAACTAAAATTTTTAACCAACAAATAAAATAAATTTTGGCGAATAATTTTGAGAAATTTTTTAATTCTTAGGGGTGTATTTTCTGAAAAAAGGTGGCACCAAAACGGCAAAATGCCAAAAAGGCGATGTCATGGCAAACGTAAAAATTTGTTTTTATTGCTCATTTACAACGAAATTTATTTTTTTTAAATTCATTTATGATTCTTAGTTATTGCCTATCATTAGTGGTGTATTGTTTTTTTCGAATAGTATTTTAACGAAGCTCGCAAGTTCGTCGCCGAAAAACGCGAAGTTTTAGGTTCGAAGCATGAAGCTCAAATGTTGCGTCCAGCCCTGGTCCTGATGAGTCTTGTGACTTTATCATTTATTTCGTTAGTCATGGCCAACTTGCTGGCTCTTAAATATATGCTCAAATTGCAAAAATCAATCATAAAAGAAATGATAAACTCATTAAAATAAAACTTTTCGGCAGTTAAGTAGTCGCAATTACTTCAAAAAGTTTTTGACACTTTTTCCTTGACATATTTTCCCTGACAAAGAAACGTGTGATTTTTAAATAAGCAGCGTGTGAATTTGCATTTAATAATGGGGAAATTTGTGTTAATTGTGAATGAATTTTCTGTTCTTCCCCCATAATTTGTGCCTTTTGAATGGGGCTGCTGCCCTTATGCCTCACACTTTTGTGCCCCATTTCATTTGCGCCTCATAAGTATCATAATTTGTCTTATTTAATTTTTATACGTCAGTTCATTAAAAACAAATGTTTTAATATTTTGAAATTAATCAACTTATGCAAACATAAAAACATGAACACAACGGCACCAACTGACACTGAGCTGTTTCTTTTTTTCCTCGGCGGTGCCATTGAACTGTTGATAAATTTTGTTGGCATTCCGTTGTCCATTGCCAATTTGATTTTGGTGGCACGCACATCGGTCATCCACCCGAACATGAAAGCCATTCTCATCTTCCAGAGTCTCTTTATTATCTTGGTAAATTAAATTCAATTAAATCAAAGTATTTAAATAAAAACAAGAAATGATTATTATTCTAAATTTAAGCGTGGTTCCTGTCGTTTTGTCATTTGTCTTTTCAAATTCTTCCTTTGGGACCCAATTGGTGCCGAATCTATGCAATTTTTCCCGGCACTTTTAAAAATGTATTCCATCGGCATTTACGCCCGTAATTTTGTGCCCCATGTTCTGATTCTTGAACGCATCTTGGCGACATTATTTGTCCGAACATATGAAAAGAATCGTGGCAATCTGTTGACCATTCTGTGGATGCCTTTTGCGGTGAGATAATTGATACTTAATTAGCCAAATTTATAACGAACAATAGAAGACCTGGGTTTTCTATTCGATGAAATACGGTATGTTTTATATGCTGAATTTCTTTTTTATGTGCTAAGTCACTCTAACAGTTGCTAATTCGCATGTGATAAGATATAAGCGATCAATTTTTATTTACAGTTGATCATCCCAGTTTATATTGCCACCACAACATCTTCACCGCATGATCATAATCAACCTATAACGAATCTGATCATAATTGCCGTCCAATTGCTGGTCGGAAGCATTGAGTTAGGCATTTTCTACCAATTAAGCCGATACAATTCCAAAATTTATCAAAAAATGTTCCAAAATATTGGCTCGAATAATCTGTCAATTCGTTATCAGGTAATCCATATAAATTAATTATATAATCATTATTTATTTTGAAAGCTCTCTGAAAACATTCGCATTGGCAAACAGCTAATACCGCCACTGTTTCTGAATTTGGGCAACATTTTCGCGGGGACAATGATTTTATTATGGGACATTCTCAATTTGCCATTTTATATACATATATTCAATTTGGTTGCGATTATCAACTCAATTTTCGGCCTTCTTATCGAATTTTTCATTATAACGTAAACAAATTTAATAAATTATATATCATTTTAAAGTATTTATGCAATTATTTAGTCAAAATATTTGGAATATGACTTCGAATCCAACGAGACAATTCCATTGTTCCAAAAACTTAATCATTTTGCCTATAATCATCGAATTGATGATGCAACTGTAACATTTGGCACAAATAATACTGCTCCATCTTTGGCTGCTGTCAATGGCATTGTTCAGCGGAATTTGATCAGCGGAAAAGCATTGATTGATAACCAAACAAAACCAGAAGATCATTTTGCCATGCTAAAAGAAGCATGGGAGAAGGGGCCGATGAAATGACAAAATTAACTGAAAAGCTTTTTGACTCATTCGAATTTTGGTTGATAATTAATGCTTTATAATTAGAGTTCAGATTTTTCAGCACCAAAAAATGATAATTAATCACTTAA
>CP049709.1:21280301-21320095 GCA_004148225.2 Heterodera glycines | reverse complement strand
ACCTTTTCGCTAACCAACAAAAGCTGAACCCCCTCTCGGCTTTACTCAGTCTTAGAACTGAGAAATCCCTTAGCGAGTTGGGGAATATAACAGTTTTGTTATGGGTTAGGGTGGCAGAGGTGGCTTCGGGATCGCACTGGGTGAGTTCACAGCTAAGCTGATAGCAATCGGGCGTCGCCAATGTTATGTCTTTTGCTTATACACTTTATTAAAGCAAAGACAAACAGAAAAATAAATGATAAATAACAAATAAATAAATGACGGAGGAAAGACAATCAATTAAATGAAAAATGAAGGAGAGAATGGCAAGTGACCGAATGAGTGAAAGGGTCAATATTAAATAACATTTCCAAGTGATGACACAGGGAATCGTGTCAATAAATAATAAAATATATTTAAATTGTCAAATCCACAACAACGGTAACCACTAATGAATTAAGAACCAGGGAGCAGATTTATATGTGCTAAAATAAAAAACTCATGGATGGATTTCGTGGCAAATTTTTGAATTTCTTTTTTCATCATCATTTTAGAATGGCTTGTAATTTTGCACCAAAATATAACGGGAACCGGCCACTTTGCGCCAGCCATTTTGGCGCCAAACGCTATAACATTTTTATTTCTCATTCAAATTAAATAAGCTTGATATCATTTTAAAGCGCTTGATAGTCCCTAATAGCCTGCAAAATTTCAAAAAATTTAATTGACAAACAAAAAAGTTATGGCCAAAAAACCTCAAAAAACTGACTTTTTCTGGCCATTTTGGCGCCGCACGCTATATCTTTTGTCAAACAGAATTTATTTTTTTAATATTTTCAGGCTAATAAAGAACACTTAGGCCTATTTAATGGTATCAAAATTATTTTATTTGGTTGGACAAGAAAAAAGTTATAACACTTTAAAGTTCGCGGCGCCAAAATGGCCCGCGCCAAAGTGACCCCGACCCAAATATAACTGCTTAGAGCCGCTATCTTCCTAAAAAAAAATTCATAGAAATTTTTATTAATTAAAGTTTTTAAGAAAATTCAGTTTCTAAAAGAGGCTATCTCGGTTAGACTACGTTTTTTGGTCGATTATTCAAAATGCAAGAACATTCCTTGGTTTCTATAGCAATACATGAAATGTAAGTTGAAAAAAGGAAATTGCAGCCTTTAAAAAGAGAAGCATTTTTCCCTTAATTTTCCTTGACTTTTGTCGCCGCTGTAAACCCTATAATTAGCAACAACAAAAAATATCGGCCATAAATTTTAAGGTTAGCCATCCAAGGTGGCTCCAACGGTGGGCTTTTAGTTGCCGCATGCTCACAACAGAGGCCAGAACTTTTTGGTGCCGTGATCAACCAAGTTGGGTAATGTATTCAAAAATACAATTAATTTCCCATTTAAAATAAATAACAATAATTTTAAATTCATTTTATTGCTAATTTTAATTTTATTCAAACATAAAAATGATTATTTGTTAATGATAGTTAATATGATTCATTTGTTAGGGTGATGGACATGCTCCGATTCCACAAGTTTACTGTGGGCAGTTATTGGATGAACGAATACGGTGACCCGGAGAAGCCGGAGGAATTTGAATACATTTACAAGTAATTGTTATTTATGAAAAATAATAAAAAATAATTTTCATTTTTAAAGATATTCACCATTGCACAACATACGATTGTCTCGTGGCACTCAATGGCCCGCAACATTGCTTATGTGTTTTATTAAAAAACTTACATTTTTCTTTAAAAAATATAAATGATTAATTAGGGCATGTAATTTTATAGGCACGAAAAAATTAAAAAAAGGCATTGAAAAAGTAAAAAACATGCACATAAGTTTTATAAAATTGGGGTAAAATTTCACAAAATTTCGTCAATTTCGTTAAATTTAAGCTAGAGATCCCGTGAATCGCTAAATAAGGTGTGACAAATCCTTTTTGAAGAAAAAAAATACCAAATAAAGCTAAATTCATTAATTTTGAAGAAAATAATAAAAAAAATCAAATTTTTTTGAACTTATTTTTGGCATAAATTGAAAACATGCAAAAATAATTTTTTTGAAAAATTTTCTTGTCAAAATGGTCGCCTCTTTAAAATTTTCCTGGTCAAATGGCTTAGATGTTGTTCTATATACATTCATGCATTTAGAAAAAAAAAATTATTAAATAAATTTACATTAACTAATTGGAAATTTACTATTTAATTTTTTGCTTTTTAATGCATTTGCTATTAAAAATATAATTTTATTATTAATTATTTTAATTTCTAAAGGACTGCCGACCATGATGACCGGGTGGTGCCAAGTCATACGCTAAAATATGCCGCACAACTCTATCATTACTTGAAGAAGCCGGAGGTGAAATTAACCCAACGAAAGCCGGTGATTGTCCGCGTTGAAACCGACGCGGGCCATGGGGCGGGCAAACCCAGGGACAAAGTGGTGAGAAAAATTGGAAAATTAATTAAAAAATAAATTAGTTAATTAATTGGAATAATAGATTGATGAACTGACCGATATTATGAGTTTTCTGCAGAGAGTTATTCAGCTAAAATGGTACGACGATTAATTTCAAATGCGGTACTTTAATTGTTTTTAATTTATTTTGTGCGAATAAAAATTGATTTTAAAATCGTCGAATTGTATTTTTGACCCAATTCATTCTAAAAAATGATAAATAATTAAATTAGTTTAAAAAATATTACTTAATTGGAAACATAACAATTAATAATCGTTGGGTAGAGATAAAAAAATGCCAAAAATGAGGCATACGATGCCAAAGTTGACATCATAAGAGTGCCAGCACAGATACGGTAATCAACTGTGGTGTACTGTAAAATCTGGGCCAAAAAATTGACAAGGAAAGGAGCGCGAAAACCAATTGGCAAAACGAATCGAAGGCTAACAGCCAATTACACACTTTGTGATCCTTTCTTTAATATAGAAATGAATTAAATTTAAAATTTTAAAGACTCACATTTTGGTAAAAGTATCCAAAATTAACGAAAAATTGAACAAAACGGAGACCAGTGCCAATATTCCTGGCAAAATACTTTTAAGCAATAAATCAACAAATTCTTCCTGGTATTTAGCAGTAGAGACGGCGGAGCAGAACATAACGACGGCGGAGGATGGGGAGATCACAACGGCGGAGGATGTGGGGATCAACGGCGGAGCAGAACATAACGACGGCGGAGGATGGGGAGATCACAACAAATGAGTACAAAGTGTCGTCGACAAATGATGAAAAAAGGAAAAATTTTGGCTTTGCCACATTAGCAATCCATGCGGGAAATGACCCCGAGAAATGGGACATGAATCAGGTTGCGTAGAAAAATTTCAATTAAAAATAAATTTAATTTAGTATACCAAAATAATTTAATTATATTTTTAGATAGTTCCACCAATTTCACTGTCCACCACTTATAAGCAGCATTTTGCAGGAAAGCCCAAAGGCTATGATTATACACGCGACGGTTTTCTCCAAGAAAAATAAAAAATTTGGCATTAATATAACATAGAATTTTTATTGCAGAATAATAAATCATAATTTAGCTCAAACTTGATCAAATTTAAACAATTTTGTTATATAGCGAAGAGCCATAAATATTAAAATAAGACACATTTAATTCCTTTATAACTTTTTCAGAAACAACCAAATTTATTTAGATGAACCGATAGACCAAAGATTTCTCTATTATTCATTAAAAATTTAATTAATTTTGAGCTAGGTTGTGATTTGTTTTCAGCAAGCCAATTAAATTAATAATTAAATTTAAATGTTACTATCAATTTATATGTTATTTATATAATTAGCATAAATAGCTAAATTCATAAAAAGATGCAAATATTTTATTGTCATTTGTATGGTTTAGAATTTTATGGGAATACATATTTTTCCTGTACGGTGGGAGGACACAGAAAAAATCCCGATAATATTGAAAAAAAATTGGTAAATTTATGTCAAAAATAAACAAAAAAGTGAATTTTTTGTTTTAAAGTTTACTTTTGGTTTAAAATTAGTAAATTTTAGCTTTATCGTATTTTTTTATTCTAAAATGATTTTTGGTACTATTTTACATTTAATCAATTTGAAGAGATTTTGAGAAATTAGACCCTCAATTTGGAAAAATAAAAGTGCCAAAAGAAATTTTAATTGGGCTAATTAGTTAATTAATTATTTTGCCTGAAGGCAATCCCACCCGTGATGTGCTACAACAAAGCATTGCCGCGCTGGAAAATGCTCGTCACTGTCGCGTGTTCAGCTCCGGATCTTCAGCCACAGCAGCAATGGCAAACTGGCTTCATTCTGGCGGTGATTTATTAATTTTTATATTTGGAATATTAATTTTGGTACATAAACCTGTGGCCTGCCCGAATAGGAAAGGTTTTATAGTTGGAAAATATCGAAGCAAGAAAGTGCAAAATTCGAGTTTCCGAATCTTTAAGTTTTGGGGCAGGTATTCCGGGTTTATTATTTTTTGCTAATCATTCGTCTACGCCACTTTTATAGATCATATTATTATATCTGCTGATGGATATAGTGGCACTCAAAACTATTTTCGGCAAATCTCTGTCCAGCATCATGGCATGGAATTGAGCTTTGTTGATTTAACGGAATTGGCAAATTTGGAGAAAGAATTTAAGCCGAATACAACGGTATTGATTAGATTTAGCTAAAAAATTACTCGAATTCATTAAGCAATATTAAATTTGAATTTATTCTGATTAGATGGTGTGGTTTGAAACACCCTCAAATCCTCTTCTGAAAGTGATAGACATTGAAGCAGTGTGTCGTGCAGTTCAGTCACGATCAAAAGAATGCATTATTGTAGTCGACAACACGGTAAATCAATTGTCATTACTGTACCTTTTATACTGTATATTCTAAGTTTATGACACCGTACTTTCAACGTCCGTTGGAACTTGGCGCTGATGTTGTGATGCATTCGTTGACCAAGTACATCAACGGGCACACCGATGTGCTGATGGGTGCTATGGTGACCAACAATGACCAACTTGATCAGCATCTTAAATCACAGCAAATTAGTAAGCCTTTTACATTTTGCTTACAGGAATATTAGAGTCTACTCTCATCCTTGGACATTTCCGAAAATTTTAAGCTGCTGGTGCCGTCCCGTCACCGTTTGACGTCTATTTGGTGATCCGTGGCATCAAAACGCTCCATTTGCGAATGCGACAGCACATGGAAAATGCATTGGCAGTTGCACGATGGCTTGAAAAGGACCCACGAGTGGAAAAAGTAATTAAAATTCAGCAAATCATTGAATTAATTAATATAATTAATTAGTAAATATTTATTTATTTGATTTTTTTAAATCGATTTTTGAATTTAATTTCTATTATTATTAGTGATTTTTAGGTGCTTTATCCCGAGCTCGAGTCGCACCCGCAGCACAAAATCCACAAGAAACAGAGCAGCGGAATGTCCGGCATGGTCTCTTTTTACATGCGCGCCGATGCCGACGGGGCACGCAAATTCCTCGCCAATTTGAAGGCATAAAATTTTTCAAAAAATTAATTCACTCATTTTAGTTTATAATTATTAATAAAAATTTAAATTGATTCAGCTGTTCACACTCGCCGAGTCGCTTGGCGATTTCGAATCATTGGCCGAGTTGCCGGCCGTCATGACGCACGCGTCGGTGCCAGCGGGCGCGAAGCGCCCGTCCAAGCACAACAAAGATTAAAAACGGGCGCGAAGCGCCCGTATAAGCCCAACAAAATAAAAAACGGGCGCGAAGCGTCCGTTCGAGGCCGCGAAGCGGCCTAAAAGTCCCAGATAATTTTTTTAAAAATCCAAATCTCCACAACCAGAGCTAATCTAGGTAGCGAAGCTCCCAAAGCGCGAAGCGCTTTTTCCCAGCTAAATAGCCGACGGTTCACGCACCCGCTAGTTTAAATGACTATTAAATATTTTTATTTATTTTTCCGAATAAGGAAAATTTTGAACTTAAAATTTATTATCATTAAGAAAAAAAAATGAATTTTGGGCGATCAATTTTTGAGTAAAATCATTTCTTATGGTTGTATTTTCTGAAATTTTTTCGGGTCATTTCTTACGGGTGTATTTCCCCGATTTTATTGCATTTTGGAAGATTTTTAGAATATGTTAAAGTTTTTCAGCACCATCACCTAATGAATTTAAAAAATTAACATACACTCTAAATCTAATCCTGATTAGTCTAAATCCTCTATGAGTACCAAAACGGTTATCCGTTTTTAGAATCTACAATTCACATTTCCGAGGATAAATACTACAAGCACAATAAAAGTCAACGTAGAAGCCTCAAACCAAGTGGAAAATGTGTTATTTATGCTTAATTTGTCGAAACTAGTGCGCAGAAAAAAGGCATATGCCTCAAAATCTGAGCTCTAGTAATTACGAAAAAATACCAAAACTTTTTTAAATAGGCACCTAATTAGGCACTAAAAAGGTTCAAAAATCTAAACAAGATATAAAAATGGCAAAAAAGGCACAAAAATGAAAAAAAGTTTTAAAAACAGTACTTCCTTTTCAAAAATTTACCAAAATAAAAAAAAAGTACAAGAAAATTAAATTATAGCAAAAAAATTTGTGAAAATTTTTTAATTTTTAGAGAGCATTTTCTTTTAAAAATTGGAGGTCGATTTTTTCCGGTCACTATTAATAAATAAATTACAATAAATTAATATTAATATATTTTTACATGCATATGATCAATTTCAAAATGCAAAAAATAATAATAATTTTTTACCTGCCCTCGTCAAACTGAAGTCCGGTGGCATCGCCCACCCGCCACTCAACAACATTTGCATATGCGCCGTTTCGCTGCCGATTTTTGTCCACAAATGAGGCCACAAAATCAGTGGCCACCACTTTTGATGCTTCCGACTGGGCAAACACTGTGGTGAAACGGCCAATGCCGGCACCAATGTCCACCACAAATTTGCCTTTGACCGATGGTAACAGGGCGAGAATATTTTCTCTGGGATTTAATTAAAAATATAAATTTTAAAAAATATTTAATTAAATAAATAATGTAATACATTTATTTCAATACTGAAAAAAAATAAACAAACAAATTATTTAACAAAATATTTTTTTAAAAATTAAAAAATAAAAAAAACAAGAAAAACATTAAAACAAATATTATATAAATCAAAATTAATATTTTACATATTTTTATTAATTCTTAATTGAGAACTTGAAGAATCTACCTGTCCAATGACTCAATTTGATCTGCATTAGCATTTAGCATCATTGCCGAATTGTCTGCTCTTCCCGAAAATTGGTCCCAAAAAGAGCGATATTTTTGGCGTTCATCAGCAGCAATGGCAACATGGTAAGAAGCCATTTTTTAAAATGAAGCTATTTAAAAATAAATTCTCTAAAAATAAAATATTAATTAATTAATTTTAAAAAATAAATCTTTCCAAAATGGTATCCATTTTCGCCAATTTATGTACATCATAATTGGGAAATTTCCCAATGCAAATTCACCAATTTATAATATTTATTTTATAAATAATAAAATAAATGAATGATCATTAGTCAGTCCATTGATTTTCGTAAATGTCAGAAGTACCAGTTTTAATTAACACTAATTAACAAATAAATTAATTGCAAGTCATTACCAGTTTTGATGTTCACCTAATTATAATCAGAAAGCATATGGGCCCATTCAAAAAAAATACTAATCAAGTTTTGCCTGATAACAATTTGTTATTTGTCTGATTATAAGTAAATTACTATAATTTAAAAATGCTTAAGTATTATAAATATCTTAAATACCTTTTAAATTTATTAATTAGTCATTGAAATTAAAAACCCCATAAAATTTAAAATTACTCATTGAAATTTGACCCTGCTTAACATTTTATTATTATTTTTTCCACAATTTTAACTAATTTTTTAATATTTGTCAAAGCATTTTTGTTATCAATAAATAAGAGGGTTTTGTTGAGATTTTATCATTAAAAAATTAATTTGACAAATTCTGCCTTTGCTAATTGTTGAGAGAGACGAAATTTTTATGAATGTCAACGATTAGGGAGAATTAGCAAAAAGCAATTCGAAGAAAATAAACCAAAAATTTTATATCAATCAAAGGGATAGAGAAACAAAATTTTATCCGAAAATATTAAAATTTATTTCAGGTTTTACGACAAAATGATAAGCAAAATATGCTGCTCACAAATTTGCCAACCATTTAAATCGGTTCAAAAACATTGAAATTTATACAATTAATTTTAATTTGTTTAGAAATTATTGCTGTCTTACTTTTGGAATCAAAGTAAATTATACGTAAAAAATAACTTAAAAAAATAATTTATAAAATTTTATTATAAATTACAACTTTTTAATTTATGAAATATATAAAATATTTAGAAAATAGAAAATATGCGTATAAAAATTAGCATAGAAAATTTTAAAAAGTATTAAAATAATTAAAGCATTACGCCGCTTTTAATAATTTAAATTGCATTTAAATGAAAAGATAAATTGTTTGAAAAACTTTTTTTTCTATTTTCAACTAAACACACTTACCATTTAAATATGACTTTTCGACTGTAAACACAAGAAAAATAATTCTTTATTTTGTGTATGTGGAGTTTATGCGTCGTTTTATCCGCCTCATCATCATCATCATCATCATCATCATCATCATCATCATCATCATCATCATCATCATCATCATCATCATCATCATCATCATCATCATCATCATCATCATCATTAGCATCTGCTGATGGTCACATTAATTTCAATCAAATCACGTTAATTAATTATACTCCAAAATATTTCTTCTGTCCCATGCTTCGCATTATGACCGTTTTTTTAATGAGAAAAAAATAAAAAAAATCTTTGCTTTTTTCTTTTATCTTCGCATATATACTAAATTTATTGCCTTAAAACAAAAAAAAAAGAATAAATGAATAAATAAATAAATAAATTAGCTAAAATGTCGGAGTGTGATCAATTTGAGCAGCAAAGTGGCGGTGGCATACTGCTAAAACGTTTGCTTGTTATGTACATTTATTTTAATGAAGATAATTATAATTATAATATAGTTAATGCTAGAAAATTTCATGAAAAATAATTTTGTGTTTTTTTATTTTTATGTGAATTAAAGCGATTTTGAATGATTATTTT
Source organism: Heterodera glycines (assembly GCA_004148225.2). Classification (NCBI taxonomy): domain Eukaryota; kingdom Metazoa; phylum Nematoda; class Chromadorea; order Rhabditida; family Heteroderidae; genus Heterodera; species Heterodera glycines. Next base: position 21,310,951 of record CP049709.1, on the reverse strand, counting down.
GCATTGGTAACAATTCTTTATTTTCAGTATTTATTTGAGAAAAAAAATTATTAAAATTATTAGTAATTTAATTATATTTATTCAAATATGACTGATGGAAATAAGACAATAAATTGCATCATCATCCCACCAAAAATTTCTTTCTACTAATTTGCCTTAATGTAATAATTATAGTATAATTAATTCTAGAAAATATTATGAAATAATTTTTATTATTTTTTATTTTTTTGTGAATTAAAGTGATTTTGAATGATTATTTTGATTGGAAATTTATGAAAGAAATCTTTATTTTCAGTATTTTTGAGAAATAAATATTAGTAAAATTTATTAATAAATTATTATATTCATTTTTATTAAATATTCAAAATTTATTAACAACATGCGATTCTTTTGCTTCGAAAAATTTGCAAAAAATGGAAAAGTGAATAATTTAACCTTGATTTTATTAATCAAAATCATCAAATGAGCTTTGCTCTCAAATCTCAATTAATTGTCAATTTTTTAAAACCAAAAAAAAAACTCAAAAATTCATTTAAAAACATAAACTCATCAACCATTCCAAAAAACAAAGTTTTAAAAAACTTCCCGAGTTTTTCGAGTCACCTGAAAAGCTTTCATTCAAATATTGAAAAATAATTATATTCCTGTTAAATTCAATTCAGTTTCATTGCCAATTTGTGCAATTTTAAATTTATTTAAATTTTCTTTCTATTTTTATTAAATGTGTTAATTCATCTATCAATTTTGTCAGGTCTTTTTATGGGATCAATTGCAATGTTTTCAATATGTTTGACCTTCTTTTACACCGCACATCTGATTGGCAAAGTGATTCATTAAATAAAATTTAAAAATGTCAATTTTTTAATTTATAGAATTGGGTAACCATGTGCACTAAATGGCCAGAAGTGTATGGAAAAGTGCAAATAAATAATGTTTTTTTTCGGTGGTTCCACCAATTTCACTGGCAACAACATATAAGCAGCAATTTGCTGGAATGCCCAAAGGTCATGATTACGCACGAGGCGGTTGGTACTTATTGATTGGTGCTAATTAGTTAATTAATGTTTTGCCTGAAGGCAATCCCACCCGTGATGTGCTACAACAAAGCATTGCCGCGCTGGAAAATGCTCGTCACTGTCGCGTGTTCAGCTCCGGACTTTCAGCCACAGCAGCAATGGCAAATTGGCTTCATTCTGGCGGTGATAAAATTTAAATATATCCATTTAAAATTTATTAATTTGTTATATAGACCACATTATTGCGTCGGATGATGGCTATGGTGGCACTCAACGCTATTTTCGGCAAATCTCTGTCCAGCATCATGGCATGGAATTGAGCTTTGTTGATTTAACGAAATTGTCAAACTTGGAGAAGGAATTTAAGCCGAATACGAAGGTCTTTAAATAATGTGCTTAATTATATTAGGAGGGTAATAAGAAAAAGTGATTTTTTGCGTATTTTTTAATGGCATAATTAATTTGAATTTATTCCGATTAGATGGTGTGGTTTGAAACACCCTCAAATCCTCTTCTGAAAGTGATAGACATTGAAGCAGTGTGTCGTGCAGTTCAGTCACGATCAAAAGAATGCATTATTGTAGTCGACAACACGGTAAATCAATTGTCATTACTGTACCTTTTATTCTGTATATTCCAAGTTTATGACACCGTACTTTCAACGTCCGTTGGAACTTGGCGCTGATGTTGTGATGCATTCGTTGACCAAGTACATCAACGGGCACACCGATGTGCTGATGGGTGCCATGGTGACCAACAATGATGAGCTTGATCAACACCTTAACTCACAGCAACTCGGTGACAACCATTTTTCAAATTTGCGAAACTCTGGCATAAAGATTAATTATATTCGATCAAATTGCAATTTATCTTTTTACTAAATATCATGTTTAGGTCAAGTAATTTGGCAAGCCGTTTTCTTTTTATCAATTTTGTCAATCTTTGTCTATATGAGGGCAACCACAACAATTCTTAGTTCAATCAGGAAAATTCTCTGGAATTGTTTGAGTCCTAGTAGTTACATATAAATCAAATTTTACCGAAACAATTTTAGCTTATTAGCAGGTTTATTAACTTTAAGCTGCTGGTGCCGTCCCATCACCGTTTGACGTCTATTTGGTGATCCGTGGCATCAAAACGCTCCATTTGCGAATGCGACAGCACATGGAAAATGCATTGGCAGTTGCACGATGGCTTGAAAAGGACCCACGAGTGGAAAAAGTAATTAAAATTCAGCAAATCATTGAATTAATTAATATAATTAATTAGTAATATTTATTTATTTGATTTTTTTAAATCGATTTTTGAATTTAATTTCTATTATTATTAGTGATTTTTAGGTGCTTTATCCCGAGCTCGAGTCGCACCCGCAGCACAAAATCCATAAGAAACAGAGCAGCGGAATGTCCGGCATGGTCTCTTTTTACATGCGCGCCGATGCCGACAGGGCACGCAAATTCCTCGCCAATTTGAAGGCATAAAATTTTTCAAAAAATTAATTCACTCATTTTAGTTTATAATTATTAATAAAAATTTAAATTGATTCAGCTGTTCACACTCGCCGAGTCGCTTGGCGGTTTCGAATCATTGGCCGAGTTGCCGGCCGTCATGACGCACGCGTCGGTGCCAGAGCAAATGCGCAATCTGATCGGCATCAGCGACAACCTGATCAGACTGTCGGTCGGGTGCGAGGACAAGACGGACCTGATCAATGACTTGGACATGGCATTGAACTTGGCAACGGACGAAATGAACCGAGGCGGATAAGTTGATTACTGTACATATATGCATTTTGGTGATACGGTAATTAATTGGAATTGGTTTGAAGAATATTTCATGTTTTGTTCACACTTGACTTTTCGTTATATTGTATTTTTTTCATTTGTAAAGAGAATTTGAATTCAGATTAATTAACAAATTGATTTTTCAAAAATAAACATTTTCGGCAATTCTTTTGTGTTTTAAAAATAGAAACTACTTTCAACTTTATGTCTGATCGGATTGTCGCTGATGCCTGATCAAATTGCGCATTTGCTTTGGCACTGATGCTTCCTTAATGATGGCCGGCATTTTGCATTTACTATACCATCCTAATCATCAAAATATATAAATTTTCATTAGAAAATCCTCATTAGAAGTTAATTTGAATTTTTCTTTCTCTTAAAGATTACTATTTTAATTGTTCTTTATGATTACTTTTTTTAAATTTGTCAAATTCTTCTTATTTGTAAATAATTTTCTTATCAAACATTTGTCAATGATTTGAGTGTATCAGCAAAACATTAATTTTTACAACATTATGTTTTGTGGGTGATAAGATAATTTTCATAAATATTATGGAATTCGTAAAAATAAATTGCAAAACAATTTAAGTAATAAATAAAAACCATTTATTAATTCATTTTAATCACTCATTATATTTTATAGTTGTCGATTTTGTAAAATGATAAATAAAATATGCATCCAACAAATTGGCCAATCATTAAACCGTTTAATCATTAAATTATTAAAGTATTAACCTTGCGCAAGTAAAAATGCTTAAAAACAAAGAACATTTTGAACAATTGGAAAAGAATGGGAAAGAAAGTGCGGACAAAGTGCGAACAAAAGAGGACAAAATGCCAACAAAAGAGGACAAAGTGCCAACAAATGAGTACAAAGTGTCGTCGACAAATGATGAAAAAAGGAAAAATTTTGGCTTTGCCACATTAGCAATCCATGCGGGAAATGACCCCGAGAAATGGGACATGAATCAGGTTGTGTTTAGGAAAACTTTCAATTAAAAATAAATTTAATTTAGTATACCAAAATAATTTAATTATATTTTTAGATAGTTCCACCAATTTCACTGTCCACCACTTATAAGCAGCATTTTGCAGGAAAGCCCAAAGGCTATGATTATACACGCGACGGTTTTCTCCAAGAAAAATAAAAAATTTGGCATTAATATAACATAGAATTTTTATTGCAGAATAATAAATCATAATTTAGCTCAAACTTGATCAAATTTAAACAATTTTGTTATATAGCGAAGAGCCATAAATATTAAAATAAGACACATTTAATTCCTTTATAACTTTTTCAGAAACAACCAAATTTATTTAGATGAACCGATAGACCAAAGATTTCTCTATTATTCATTAAAAATTTAATTAATTTTGAGCTAGGTTGTGATTTGTTTTCAGCAAGCCAATTAAATTAATAATTAAATTTAAATGTTACTATCAATTTATATGTTATTTATATAATTAGCATAAATAGCTAAATTCATAAAAAGATGCAAATATTTTATTGTCATTTGTATGGTGTAGAATTTTATGGGAATACATATTTTTCCTGTACGGTGGGAGGACACAGAAAAAATCCCGATAATATTGAAAAAAAATTGGTAAATTTATGTCAAAAATAAACAAAAAAGTGAATTTTTTGTTTTAAAGTTAACTTTTGGTTTAAAATTAGTAAATTTTAGCTTTATCGTATTTTTTTATTCTAAAATGATTTTTGGTACTATTTTACATTTAATCAATTTGAAGAGATTTTGAGAAATTAGACCCTCAATTTGGAAAAATAAAAGTGCCAAAAGAAATTTTAATTGGGCTAATTAGTTAATTAATTATTTTGCCTGAAGGCAATCCCACCCGTGATGTGCTACAACAAAGCATTGCCGCGCTGGAAAATGCTCGTCACTGTCGCGTGTTCAGCTCCGGATCATCAGCCACAGCAGCAATGGCAAACTGGCTTCATTCTGGCGTGTCTTTTTGTCCATAATTAAAATTGTAATTACCGTTCACGCACTGCAAATTATCCATTCGTTTGAAAAATTTCTAATTAACAAACTTAAATGCAAAATTTCATCGTCAAAATTGGCAGGTGCATTTTCGAAGGGTAAATAAGCAAATTGCCACATTGGCATCATTAACTGAATTCGTAGAAACATGGCATATCGTCGAAATGTTAATGTTCAAATTTTTCACTAAATTTTTACTCAAAACTATTTTCGGCAAATCTCTGTCCAGCATCATGGCATGGAATTGAGCTTTGTTGATTTAACGGAATTGGCAAATTTGGAGAAAGAATTTAAGCCGAATACAACGGTATTGATTAGATTTAGCTAAAAAATTACTCGAATTCATTAAGCAATATTAAATTTGAATTTATTCTGATAGATGGTGTGGTTTGAAACACCCTCAAATCCTCTTCTGAAAGTGATCGACATTGAAGCAGTGTGTCGTGCAGTTCGGTCACGATCAAAAGAATGCATTATTGTAGTCGACAATACGGTAAATCAATTGCAATTACTGTATCTTTGTACTGTATCAATTCCAAGTTCATGACACCGTATTTTCAACGCCCGTTGGAACTTGGCGCTGATGTTGTGATGCATTCGTTGACCAAGTACATCAACGGGCACACCGATGTGCTGATGGGTGCCATGGTGACCAACAATGACCAACTTGATCAGCATCTTAAATCACAGCAAATTAGTAAGCCTTTTACATTTTGCTTACAGGAATATTAGAATCTACTCTCATCCTTGGACATTTCCGAAAATTTTAAGCTGCTGGTGCCGTCCCGTCACCGTTTGACGTCTATTTGGTGATCCGTGGCATCAAAACGCTCCATTTGCGAATGCGACAGCACATGGAAAATGCATTGGCAGTTGCACGATGGCTTGAAAAGGACCCACGAGTGGAAAAAGTAATTAAAATTCAGCAAATCATTGAATTAATTAATATAATTAATTAGTAAATATTTATTTATTTGATTTTTTTAAATCGATTTTTGAATTTAATTTCTATTATTATTATTAGTGATTTTTAGGTGCTTTATCCCGAGCTCGAGTCGCACCCGCAGCACAAAATCCACAAGAAACAGAGCAGCGGAATGTCCGGCATGGTCTCTTTTTACATGCGCGCCGATGCCGACGGGGCACGCAAATTCCTCGCCAATTTGAAGGCATAAAATTTTTCAAAAAATTAATTCACTCATTTTAGTTTATAATTATTAATAAAAATTTAAATTGATTCAGCTGTTCACACTCGCCGAGTCGCTTGGCGATTTCGAATCATTGGCCGAGTTGCCGGCCGTCATGACGCACGCGTCGGTGCCAGAGCAAATGCGCAATCTGATCGGCATCAGCGACAACCTGATCAGACTGTCGGTCGGGTGCGAGGACAAGACGGACCTGATCAATGACTTGGACATGGCATTGAACTTGGCAACAGACGAAATGAATCGAGGCGGATAAGTTGCTTACTGTATAAGCACTTTAGTGAGACGTTATAATTTGAATTGATCATGCTAATATTTTCTGTTGTTTTTTTTTGAAAGCGTAAGTATAAATTTTATCAACACTGATTTACGACCCCATTAGATGACATTTTCAAAGTTTAAAGAAATTAAATGGGAATCGTAGATAATTCACTATAACTCTGCCAAATGAAGTGATCACTATCTCTCTATAGTAGAGATCGGCCTGTACCTGGATCCAGGCCTGTATTTTTCCTGGATCCAGGTACAGGTACAGGCCATTTTTCGGCAACCTGTATTTTTCCTGTACCTGTATTGTCCTGTACTTTTGTACAGAAAATACAGGTACAGGCCATTTTTGGAATACAGGTACAGGTACAGGCCTTAAAAACCTGTATTTCTTGTATTAATTTTTAATCACTATTTTTTGGCGAAATGTCTGAAAAAATTAGGAAAAATTCAAAAAAATATCATTTTATTCAGTGAAACTGTCAAATTTGAAAAATTAATAATCTTTTGGCGAAATGTCATAAATAGTTCAAGGTGGACTTGGTCGGGCGCCAGTCCATTGTGCTATACCTTTTTTCATTTTCAACAAAATCTAACGATCTTGGTAGCATTCGAACGCCCTTCACATTTCAATTTGGCGCATGCTTTAATAAAATTATAATGTTCTTATGAGCACAAATTTTTTGATCAAAATTCCGATTTGTAAAAGCTACAGTTTCAGGTAGCCCCGAAAATCCTTATAAAAAATTGGTTAAAATCGCAAAAATGTGTCTTTTTTTTTTGAAAAAATCTGTTAACAAACTGCTTTAAAAATTGCAAATTTTATCCCGGCGGCGCCTACCGGCACCGCCGGACCCCCGTCCCCTCCCCAAGTTTCCCAAAAAAATTTTTTGAAAAAGCGCGCCGTTAAAAAAGTAAGAAAATCAAAAAAAGGGTCATTTAGGGATATTAAAAATTTTGGAAAAAATTCTTGGTAGAGGGTAAGATAGGCACAAAATGTAACCTAATTAAGCTTATAATCATCTTTTAGTATTCGAAAAATTAATTTTAATATTTTTTATAGGTTCTAAAACATTTATTTTTTCTATTAAAAAAAAAGTCCAAAATTTATTTATTCCGTCGAAAATGAATTATTGGGTATGAGGATAACTTCCTATACAAATTTTACCATTATATTATAAAAAATCATGGCTCCAGTATTTTATTTAAAATGCATCACTGAAACGCATTTTTCAGTAGCTTATTCATTAAGAATGTCTGATTGTTTAAAAGAATTAAATCATTTTTTATGGATAAATGTTTGAAATATTGTCGTAAAAAGAATAATAGTGACAATTTAACATTAAAATTTTAAAATAAAAATATTTGACTAATAAAGGAAGCATTTTTTAATTTAAATATTTTTTAAAAAATTTTTATTATAATATATTTATTTTTTTATAATTGTTACAACTTCCAAAAAAGTCCGTCCGCCGACAGCTGCTGCTGCACTTCTTCTCCCTACACTTCGCCAATAAAATAATTCATCGTTCAATTTTCCGTATTTATTCACTTAACATCAGCACCAAATTCACCCATCCCCAAAATGCTCCTCAACTCGCACCCCATTCATGCAATAAATTTGTGCGCAATTTATTGATTCAGCCGGCCGTCCGATCTCGCGAGAATTATTTTCTCGAAAAAATGCTCCTATCATTTCATAAGAAAATGTAGAATTTTTTCAAATTTTATTCAGTTTTTGTTGAATTTAAAGCTTTTTGCTTTTGTAAAGACTGATTTCATTATATGAATGCATTTGTTTGGACTTTTTTTCGCAAGAAAACCATTCCATTTTTCATTAAAATGGCATTTAAAAAACATTTTGAATATTAATGACTCAGCTTATTAAAATGGCGAACAATTACAAAATATTTGAACCTTTTTCTTTAGCAACACATTTTTTTCATTTTTGAATTTTAAATCGTCAATAAAATTTAAAATTTATTTTCCGCATCGCTCTCTTTTTTTCTCATCATTAAAAATGCTTTCACGGGCGGCTGCCCAACCTTATTCAAGGCCACTTTTGTGCGCCCCGAACAGCGACGACAGCGAGGACGACGACGAAGATGAAGATGAATTGGTTGGACCACGTACAGTCTGTGGTGAAGGTGAACAATTATTGCATAACCAATTTTTTCATGGAATAAAAAAATATTTTTTATTTTTATTAAAATATATTTAAAAAATAATAATTTTAATTTATACCTATTTATTTTTATAAAATAATAAAATAATTCATCCGTATAAAATATATTTATTATACGATTATTTTAAATATAAATTTATGATTTTAATTTTATCGAATTCATTATTTTAACAATCAAACTCATTTTGTTTTTTTTTACTTCGTAAGCCAATTTTGTTTTTCCTTAAAAAAATTTGATCAAACATTTTCGGGCGATGAAATAAATAAATAATTTTCAAAATTATTGACCTAATTTTCGCTTATTAATTTTTTTTTCACTATTTTTCACACACATAAATAAATTGATCACTTCTTTTTCTCTCTTTCTCTCTCTCTCGCTCTAACTTCCAAAACTGATCAAACAAACATAAAAATTTCGCGCAAATGTCCGGCTTTGAGAATTTTTTGGTCACTTTTCTTTCTCTAACCGCTCCGCCCGCCGCTTCTTCGCAGCCATCAAAAAGCATTCAAAAAGCGTATAACTGAATCTGAGTGGGCTTTTTGTATGTAATTGCATGGGCAGAGAATGGACCGGTTCCACCACCACCACCACTTTTTCATGCTTTTCCCCCAATTTCCCCGGACGCGCATGGCGCGAGCAATGAATGAATGTTTATGTTTCTTGTGTTACGTGCGCAAAAGCAACATTATCAAATCGGATGATTGAATGCTTCTTCTTCATCTTCTGCCAATCCATAAATGCGTGGATAAAAATCATTTTTATAAATGAATAAATTTTAAAAAATGAATAAAAATTTATTTAGAAAATATAGAAATGTTTAAATTCTATTATTATAATTTAAATAAAAAAAATCTTTGCTTTTTTCTTTTATCTTCGCATATATACTAAATTTATTGCCTTAAAACAAAAAAAAAAGAATAAATGAATAAATAAATAAATAAATATTTAGCTAAAATGTCGGAGTGTGATCAATTTGAGCAGCAAAGTGGCGGTGGCATACTGCTAAAACGATGGCTATCCGGCAGAAGCAATTGGTTTAAGGTTGGCATTTTAAAATTTAAAATTTCAATTCAACATATTTTTTTTACGATTTTAGCGTTACAATTCCGATGCGTTGAGCCATCGTCGTGCGCGTACCGGGCTGGGCTGGGTAACCGCGGCATTGTTCATTGTTGCCGACATTGCCGGCGGTGGAGTGGTGGCGATCCCAGTGGCACTGCTTAATTCTGGTAAATTAAAAATTTATTACTCAATTAAAATGAAGACAGCACAATTTGGCGCGGGGTGGGACGGTGTTCTAATTATATTAATCGATATAATTATGTTTAAAAAGGTATGTCTGGGTTTTTAAAAATTATGAAAATGGACCGTGGTTGTAATCAGTGCTGCGATCTTGAAATTTGAAAAAAAAACTCAAATTCAAAATTGCTTAACTGGTCCCACTTTCTGCTTTGTGGGGATACCGCTCACGGCGACGACCAAAATTAAAATTTAATTGAAAGTTATTAACAGATTTTATCCAAAAAATGATTATGTGATTTTTGAAAATTATAAAAAAATCAAAGAGTTGTTTGTCCGCGTTGCTTGGAAATTGACGAAATTTGTTTATAAATTTGCAAAAAAAATTACTAATTTTGTCAATTTTTTAAAACCAAAAAAAAAACTCAAAAATTCATTTAAAAACATAAACTCATCAACCATTCCAAAAAACAAAGTTTTAAAAAACTTCCCGAGTTTTTCGAGTCACCTGAAAAGCTTTCATTCAAATATTGAAAAATAATTATATTCCTGTTAAATTCAATTCAGTTTCATTGCCAATTTATGCAATTTTAAATTTATTTAAATTTTCTTTCTATTTTTATTAAATGTGTTAATTCATCTATCAATTTTGTCAGGTCTTTTTATGGGATCAATTGCAATGTTTTCAATATGTTTGACCTTCTTTTACACCGCACATCTGATTGGCAAAGTGATTCATTAAATAAAATTTAAAAATGTCAATTTTTTAATTTATAGAATTGGGTAACCATGTGCACTAAATGGCCAGAAGTGTATGGAAAAGTGCACTGTCGTAAACCATACCCGGGTAATCCGCTTAATGTACATTTATTTTATTATTAATTATTTTGCTTTTGCCTTCAGAAATGGCTTACAGGGCAATGGGACAACATGCCAAATCATTCACATCCGCCATTTTGAACATAATGGTTAGAAAATTTTTTTTTTTTAATTTAAGGTTAAAAATATTTTGAATTGAAATAGTAATTTTATAAGATTTTATAAATGGCATTTAAAATACAAATTTTTCTTTTAAATTTAAATTTCCCACTAAAACATTTAAAAAAAAAAAACCAATTTTTGAGTTATGAAATTGCAAATTTTCCCTAGAATTTTGGCATTTCAACTGTTTATTTGCTGTTAGCTGCACGAATTTTGTCCGAGCTGCTGTCCTCAATGTTCCCAAATGTTGTACAACATCAAATTGGTCTCTGCTCAATGATGCCAATTTTGGCACTGCTTCTTTTGCCTGTCACATTTTTGAAATCGCCACAAGATTTTTGGTTGGACAAAATTTTGAATTGAATTAGAGACCGGACAACTGGGATCGGAAGGAACCCGGGTCGGGATACCGACCGAATCCCGTTTCCCGATCAATCCCGAAGATTTTGGAAAAACGATCGGGACGGAACCAGCAGAGGTCAGGATCCCGAATTTAATCCCGCGGGATGCCAATCCCGTCCCCGGCCTCTACTTTGAATAATATTTTTGTTTATTTTTAAAATTTTTCATAGGTTGGCCGTCGTTACGGCAATGGTCACCACAACATTGTCCGTGTTGTTGATTGTTTTTGGCACTTTTCTTGACCAACCTGAATGTGCCCCATATGCGCATCATCCGCCATTCAATTCGGGCTCCTTTTTCCTCTCAATTGGCATATTTTTCTTTTCATTTGGTGGTCACAGTGTGTTCCCGACAATTCAGGCAATTACAAAAATTAATTTAAAAAATAATTATTAGAATTTAATGGCATTAAAAAAATGTTTTAACTATTTTGCAAACAAAATAATTATTTTTCAATGTCAATAAAAGTTGTTTCAACCATTTTCAGCACGATATGCGAAGGCCGAAGAAGTTCACTCGTTCTTCCTTTCTCGCATTTGCCAGTAATAAATTATTATTTTTTAAATGTTTTCAAAATTATTTTTCATTTTTTTTCAAATAAATATTATATATTTTTTTACCATTTTTAGTTGTTGCTTCAATGTATGTGCCAATATCATTTTTTGGTTATTACGTTTATGGCGATTCGTTGCACGATTCAATCATTAGCTCAATTCAAACGCCTTCCATTCAACAGGTAAATGTGAAAAATTAATTGAATGAATCAACTTTAAATGTTAAAAAAATAAATAAATTTACTATTATTGGGATTTCTTGAATATTTGATCCAGAATTTTCTAAAATTTTCCCGGCGGAGTTTAAAGGCACCACCGGATCCCATTTTTTTTTTTTTTTAGAATTTTCCAAGGCCTGAAAATAGCCAAATTCGGCGCCGAAAATTTATGTCAATTACATTGGGAAACAAATTTTTTGACTCGAAAAACAAAAAAAAAGCCAAACTTTTTTTCTGGTTATATATCTGTTTAATTCCGCCATTTTTCATGTTTAAATAATTTCGTAAAATTTAAATGCATTATTATTTTGTCGAGGTTTGCTTCTTCATATAGGACATATATGAATAAATTTTTTATCCAAGTTTTGCAATAAAATTATTAATTTTTAATTTCAAATTCATTGGCACCTTATTGGCTTTCCGTTGTTTTCTACATTCAAAAATTCTGAGGCTTTTTTTTACAGTTCGCCAATTTGTTTATTGCACTTCACTGTATTCTCACGCTGACCGTGGTGATCAATCCGCTGAATCAAGAAATTGAACATCTTCTCGACATTCCGCATCGTAAAAATCCGTTTAAATATTTTATAATTTTTTAAATAAATTTTAAGAGTTTGGTTGGCAACGCATTTTGGTCAGAACATTTGTGATGTTTTCCGTTGTTTTTGTTGGACTCACTGTGCCAAGTTTTGGGCCAATTTTGAACCTCATTGGTGGCACAACTGGTGAATATGAAAAAAAAATTTTTTTTAATTATTATTTTTTAAAATTTTCAGTGGCACTGACATCAGCAATTTTGCCATGCCTTTTTGATTTATATTTGCATTCATCGGACAACAAAAAAGGCGTGCAAAAATTGGGCGGTGACCAACAGCAGAACACCACTAATTTTAAACGGTTTTTTAATATAAATAATTTGTAATATTTATGGGAAAATTTCAATTACATCATAATTTAAATTGTTTGTGTAACCAATTCTTTTTTTATTTTTTCCAAAATTGAAAATTAAAAAAATATAATCTTAAATCATTTTAATTTAATAAAATTAAGCTAAATCATTTTAATATAAAAAATATTTGCTAAATCATTTTATTTTTAATTCTATATACTGAAATAATTGTTTTAGAATTATTGAAACAACACCTTTCCCAAAATTGGCACTCAATCTCAGTGTGATAGGTAAATTTTTAAATGAATTTATAATATTTAATTAAATATTAGAGAATTAAAATGAATATTATATTATAATATATTTAATTAAATGTTGTTTATACATAGAATATTTAAAATGAAAATATTTATAGTTCTTGCCATTGTGTGCGGATTTGCCGCCACATATTCCGCTTTTGTGGAACTGTCAACAAGCCGATTTTCTGGCCCATGCTATTTGAGTACAACCAATTTGGCAAATAAGGCAACAACCACTGGCCAACAATTAATGCATTGCTGCGGACAATTTCGTAACATTACGAGGCAGGCATTTTTTTATGTTAAAAAATTAAACATTAAAAACAAAAAAATTTCGAAATAAAGTTGTTTTATGGATTTTCTGGGTCGTAGAATTCGGTTCTGATATCTTTTTTCGGCCCATTTTTGAACTCCTGACCCGGATTCGAACAAAAATTCGAAAATTCAACTTTCGAACGATTCAAAATTGAATTTTCGAATTTTTGTTCGAATCCTTGTTAGGAGTTCGAAATGGGCCGAAATAGATGTCAGAATCGAATTATACGACTCAGAAAACCCATAAAACAAATTTATAAATTTGCAATAAAAATAAATTTATCATAAAAGATTGTTGTGATATTTTCAATTGTGAATTTTTTCATTTTCTCATCAAATTTGTTTTAAATTATTAATAATTTTAGGTATGACAACGGGTTTCAATGTCAGCTGGTGAACGGAGAAGAATTTTGATTTTAGTGTTACTTAAATTAGGTTTTGATTCCCGAAATTCATATTCATACTTAATAATTTGTAAAATGGCAACAATTTTTTCATTGAATAAATCGGTAAATATTCTAAAGAATTAAAAAAAATGATGTAAATTAACAAAGTTTAAAAAAATAAAAATAAAAACTTTTTTTGCCATCTTTAACGTTAAATTGATATTGAGAAATTATTACAAATTCCACTCAACACCTGGCATGCGTATTTTATTTAATTGCATTTGTCAAAATGTAATTAGTGAATTTAGTTAACGCATTCATTTTCAATTAGATTTTGACAGAGTTTTAATAAAAGTGCGGACAATAAGTTTGGTTTTTACCATTTTTAAACATTTTCTGAACTTTTTTTTAATACATTTTTTCTTTTTAGTGGCAAAACATAATATTAAAAACATAAACGAAGTTTCAGCATATCAATTTATTCTCGAAAACCACCAAAAATATTATCGTTTTTGTAAAATTGGATTTTGTTCGAGTTCGGGTCAGGGCATCGGAATTGGGCGAAATGGATCTCAAAAAATATTTTAAAAAATTTTAATTAATTTTTTATGGGATTGCCTTTTTGTACCTGTCTTTTTGTCCATAATTAAAATTGTAATTACCGTTCACGCACTGCAAATTATCCATTCGTTTGAAAAATTTCTAATTAACAAACTTAAATGCAAAATTTCATCGTCAAAATTGGCAGGTGCATTTTCGAAGGGTAAATAAGCAAATTGCCACATTGGCATCATTAACTGAATTCGTAGAAACATGGCATATCGTCGAAATGTTAATGTTCAAATTTTTCACTAAATTTTTACAGAGGATTTTACAATTTTTTAAAATACTTCCTGAAATTTTTTTAAATTTTTGATAAAATTTTTTCATCAATACATAAATATGAAAAATATTTTCGCGTTTCAACATATGAATTTTCGACTTTAATAAGAGTTTCTTTCTCAAAATTGCTACCATAAATAAAAAAGTGAAGCAACTGCTTTTTTCAAATCGTATACAATCATTTAGTTACTTTTCATGTCTGTCTCGTGAACGAGTTAGTTAAATGGGTAATGGTTACTTTTACTGGTCCCTAAAAAAAGAGAAAAAAAAGGCGTTTTTTATGATATTTTGTTCTACTCGGGGGTTATTGGGGACGCTCTGATCACGAATATGACATCAGATTTGTCATATGACATCATCTAATATATGATTTTTTTCAAATCTATGATTTTTCATCAAGTAATTTTTTTCAATTTTTTTGTTGATCCAATGTACGGAATTATGTTTAAAGATCTTTTTATGCATCTAAAGTTGCATAGATCAGGCATTGACAACATAAAACTGAGCAATTTGATCAAATATGTTTTCAAATGCTGCAAGTGTTTTTTTGCCATGAAATTGGCGCCACATATGTTCATCAATATAAGCAGGCAACATATTTCGATTCGTTCCCGACATGGCTTTGTTCTTCATCTTCAAATTTTTCCAAAAATTTTCCACATGGTTCGTGTGCGCGCCGGTGAGAGGATCAACAAAATTATTGGATCAACAAAAAAATTGAAAAAAATTACTTGATGAAAAATCATAGATTTGAAAAAATCATATATTAGATGATGTCATATGACAAATCTGATGTCATATTCGTGATCAGCGTCCCCGATAACCCCCGAGTAGAACAAAATATCATAAAAACGCCTTTTTTTCTTTTTTTAGGGACCAGTAAAAGTAACCATTACCCCGAAATTGCCCTTTTTCTGTGAAAATAGTTCCCAGCAATTATTCATCAAAATTCGAGACAAAAACCCCTTAAAAATCGGCTTTTACATTGGTTTGAATATGCCTGACCTTAGAGGAAATCCACGGCGTTGTGCCCTTGCTAAGAACAATTTTAATTCTAATTACTATTATTCTCATTGGTCTCGGAAATGTTTGCCATTTTTGTGAAATTTAATTGTATATGGAAGCAGAAAAGCCTGTGAGAAGCATTGCGTTGTCATTTTCAGCTAATTGAGTCTCAGCCGTGGGAGTGGGGAGGGATGAAAATATAAAGAAGGACGGTGGAATTCGTCCTTGTTTAGACTTTCGCAAACTCAACGAAGTTACGGTGCCCGAACTCTGCCAAATGAAAGTGATCACTCAATTGCCAATTCAATAATTCACTATAACTCTGCCAAATGAAAGGGATCACACAATTGGCAATTCAATAATTCACTATAATTATGCACAATTAAAGTGATCACGCAATTTCCAATTAAATAATTCACTATAACTCTGCCAAATGAAGTGATCACTCAATTGCCAATTCAATAATTCACTATAATTATGCCAAATTAAAGTAGTCAATAAGTAGGATTCTCCCCATAAAAGGGCTGCCTTGATAGTGGTGAAGTAATATATTCACCACATTCATTCATTCCTAATTGCACCCTTCCATTATTTTCAATTGCCAGCCAATTTATCGCAAAATGAATCATTTTGGCTTATCACAGTTCAGCATTGTCACAATGCTTACGCTGATGATGCCTTTATCCGCTGATAACATGATTATTGAAGTGCTATATGATATATATACTTACCCTGTTTTGGTGAACAAGAAGGATACTGTGGCAACTTTGAAGGCGAAGATCCAAGAAATTGACAAATTTGGGAACATTCCGATTCAAAATCAAGTATTGTTCAGTGGTATTAGTGATAATGTGCTTGCAGACGATAAAACAATGGACGAATATGGCATCGGCGAAGAAACCATTTATATGGAGGTTGTCGCCTACGCTGGTTCGAATTTTCATATTCACGTGAACTACCGTAGAAATCGGATCTCCGTTTTGGCGAAGAGCACGGACACTGTGAAAGATTTAAAGAAGAAAATAGCAAACATTGATGAACTTGGGAATATTCCGATTCAAAAACAAACATTGTCAAAAAAAATTACTTGTACATTTTGGATTGAACTTGCAGATGATGAGACAATCGATAAATATGGCATTGGAGAAGGCAAAGAACTGTTTCTGTCGTCGGACGAATTTCAATTTTTGGTGGAATACAAAGAGAAGATGAACTCCATTAAGGTGAAGGCCATGACCACCTTAAAAGAAGTGAAGGAGAAAATGACAGAAATCACTGGAATTCCGTCCGAAAAACAAACATTATACCATTTCAAATTCGGACAATGTAATGACAAGGCTAGGGTGATAGATTTCGTGAAAGAAGATATGCCCTTTTTAACAATGTCGGATGGATCTGGAATTACCGTGCGGTGGCAAGATCATTGGGAATTTTTTGTGATTAATGTGAACAGCACAGACACTGTGGCAACAGTGAAGCGGAAGATCAGGGCGATCAATAAACAGAGGCATAAATCCAAGTTAAACGGAGTGATCAAACTAAGCAAATGCGATTTCGATTGTAAATATGCTAAAGCACTTAGGGGCGGGAAAACAATGGACGAATATGGCATCAGAGAAGGAAACACCATTTTTATGGAGGTTGTCACTTGTGACGAAAGCTCACGACAGTGGTCATTTGCTGCTTTCGAAGATGGTTCTAATTTTCATATTCACGTTGAATACGGTAGCCGGCGGGTAATCGTTTGGGTGACGGGCACGGACACTGTGAAAGATTTGAAGGATAAAGTACGGCCATTCATGGAGGCGGATTGGAACAAAAAGTTCGGCGACATTTCCCTGAGCAAACAACACCCATCACGAGCTGACATTGACCAACTTGTGGACAATGCGAAAACGATGGATGAATACGGCATTAAAGAGGGAGACACCATTGAATCATTGGATGCCGAAGAACTGGGCTAACTGAACCATTAGTCAGAATTGCACAACATCAGAGAGAATGATGCGAAGGTTAGGGATGCTCGTGAGTCAAAATCTTGTCGAAAATAAGACCGAGAACGGTGTAATACTGCAAATTTGCGGTCACCACTGGAAATTGGGTTCAATTTTCTTTGCAAAAATTATATAATGAATTCCAAAGTTCTAACTTAATTTTCGGTGGACCGCAATTCTACAAAATTACCCCGTGAATGACCCATCCAAAACTCAAAAAAGATCGAGAAAATTTTTAATTCGAGAACCGAGCATCCTAAATCATCAAACCTATCCATTTCCCGTTTCTTTTGATCATTTGCTCTAGCAAACAGCAAATCTTTCCATTTTTTTTGACTACCTATCTTTATTTTCAATGGTTCACACTTTAATTCCATTCAACTGTCAACACATTGATCAGTGGAGGGACGCGCAGTCTGAAAAAGGCCGGGGTACGGAACAGAGCATTAAAAAATTCAAAAATTTTCGGCGACGCCTATGAAAATTTTAGCGATTTTGTCGAGAATTTTTTTAATTTTGGGCAATTTTGAGACTGGTGGTGTCCGAAAGGCGCCGCCGGGGACGAAAATCGAATGAAATTTGTAAGGAAAAAGTTTAAAAAAAATTCTATAGGAATTAAATATTTCATTTAATCCGAATTTTCCGCGGTTGCGCCCCCTGCCCTGACATACATTTCTTTCACCTTCTATTTGTTACTTCCATTTGCATAAAAAAACTATTTGACACTTTTTGAAAGTACGCAACTTTTGGACGTCGGCCAATTCAAAATTATTTATTTGCCCAGCGAGTCGAGCATTTGTGCCATGCACTCCTGGACGCTTCATTTCGGTGCCAAATTCGGCAAACAAGTGGTCCTGGAAAATGGGCCAAGCAAGGATTGGTAAAAAATAAAAAATATAAATTTCTTTTTTAAACAATTTTTTAATAATTGACTTTGCATAAAAGAAGCCAAAATTAAAAAATTGATTTGCTTCAGAGCATTCCAACCTGTGACTAAAATCTTTGCTCTATTCACCCGCCAAGTTTCATTCGGAAACCCCACGGACACTTAGGGACCTTCCTTTGTGAGGAACGGAAGAGCCTCCTGAACATTGGCCACTCCCATGGCTCTCCGTGAATTTCGGAAGAGAGATGGGAGCGAGGTTCACCTCATGGCAATGTGGGGTAAGGGGCTGATTTGAACAATGATACAGTAAGTGAATAAAATTATAATTTTGTCAATTAATTTGTTGTTGTTTTTTAGTTTTATTTGACTTTCAAAGATGCCAATGCAAGCTGGTCGCTCATTGGATGCTCTTCAGTACTTGGATTAATCGCTTTACTTGGAATAATTTTAAATTCTTCTGTAATTTATGTGACCATTAGGACAAAGTGATTAGAAATTAATTTAGTGCATTTAAATTGTTAAATTTGCCTTAATTAGGTCTTTCTGTGGCACCGTTAATTACCTTTTGGCACTTTGCTCCTTTTTCGAATTGATTCACCAACCTAGCCATTTTCTATTTGTTTACATCGCATTTTCTGGACAGAATTTCATTGATGAGTATCGTTTGGCCGTAAAGATTATCTTTATTTCATGGTTCGGAATCGGTAAAAAATATAATAATGTAAGGATTATTCGACGCATTTCCCTCATTTAATTATTTCCCATTGGCCATTATCAATTCAATCACATTTATCCTTTTCACACGTTTTTCCTTTTCTCATTGTAATGTTTCTCCGCCCATTCTCTTCGCATTTCTCTTTCCCCAGTGATCAGTTAGTCAGTAGTAGTGATGGAACAGACTTCAATTATTATTCCGATTTCTCGCTTCGTTTAAATCCAACATCGAATGAATAAACACATCTTTAACAGTCAATTAGTCGTTTGGGGGTTCGGGGCTTGGTCAAAGACGCCTTGGCTTTTCCCCATTCCCTCCCAAACTCCATCCGGGATAAACGGTGCATAGTTGGTCTGGGGGCACAGTGCGCATCCCTCACTGGTAGCACCGGATGGTTCCCATTTTGGGAAACAACGACACATCATTGACGACGAAGCTGAGAATTGGGTAAGCCGGCAGAAGTTTGTGGGAGATCTCCCTGGCCTGAGGGCTAGAAACAAAGACGTGTACACGCAAGTAAAGAAGTCTGACATTTTAAATTTCTGTCCGGGCTAGTCGAAAACTAAAGGGACATTAAAACGAAGAGAAAAGAGGTGAGAACATTTGTCCGGGCTAGCGAAAAGCTAAAGGGATTTTAAAAATGCAGAAAAAAGAAGAACGAAATTTGCCCGGGCTAGTCCAAATGCTAAAGGGGCTTACTGCATCGAAAATTGACAAATTTGACAATTATTTGTAGGAGAGAGAGAGAATAAGAAAAGAGAGTGAAGGAAGCCAAAAATAACCAAGAAAAAGTCCTGGTAGCAAATGAATAAGGACTAATTTATAAAAATACTTGAACGATTGTGAAGCAAAAAAAAAAGAGAGAGAGAGAGAGAAGAAGTGAGACAAAAAAAATAAATAATAAAACAATTTTTTTTGAGGAGAGCAAAAAGGCCCGGGCTGACAACCAATCAAAGGGGCACTATTTTAGCTAATTAAAAAGAGGGACCAATTAAAAAATGAAAATTAGGCCCTATCATTTTGCTTACAGTATGAGTTACAGTTTTTACAAGTTCCAAAGTTCATTTTATCTCGTTGTTTTCTCTCGTTTTTCACGCCATAAGAATATTCACGTAATCACGTGCCTCCGCATTTTTCATTGGGCGAGATCATTCACTTTACACATTTTTGCGGCGCCTGAGAATTGTTAATTGCTCTTGTTAGGCGGAGTTTAAACGGAGATGGAGCAGATAAGCCTATTTCTGGAAGGCGTTCGCATCTATTTGATTACCCGCTGTCATTCATTAATTTTTTTCTCTCTCAATTAATGCATAATGGGATTACCAAATAATTTTTTTTAGCAAAATAAAACAAAATCTTACTACGAACTGAACGACTTCGAATGTCTACATCAGGGGGCTCGTCAAATGAGTTCCCCTTTGGTACATCCCAAGCCTTCGGGCAGGAAACAAAGATGTTTTTGAGTGGAAAGGATGATGAGTCCTCGATTTCGGCTATTGATAGGAAACTTTGGCAAGGAAAGACCACGATAAAAATCTCTGATTTAGAGAAAGCTCAAAATGATATAGGGAAATTAGAAGATGGAGTGAACAGAGCTTTTCGCTACATGAATCGTTCCTTGAACCAAAAAGTCAATTGGGTGAAAGATGTCGTGGCCAATACAAATGCCAATTTTGAGACACTGAAAGTCCAATACGAAACCTTAACCGAAAGAGTCGAGATGTTGGAACAAGACAGTGATGGGACGAATTCAGGTGGGACTGTTAGTATTACTAATCAGAATAGAGCGTCGCGTGCGCCGTTTGTGACACCAATGGGCAATGCACAGCCCAATCAAGTTGTACCGAACCAAGTGCCAATTCATCAATTATTAAGCGAAGACGAAGATGACGGGCCGACTCTTTTTGGCCTGAACATGCTCTCGAGCGGACCCACAGTGGGGTCAGGTTTGGAAATGTTTTGTGAGGAGTCTGTTTTTGCATTTGACGATTGGGCTGAACGTTTCAAGGATTACCTGTCCGTGTCAGGCAAGGCTTACACTGAACAAGAAAAAGTCACAAGACTCAAATTGGCTCTGAGGGACACTCCTCGGGCACTGTTTAAGGAGTTATTGCCAGCACAAACGGACACTCTTGACTCAGCATTGAGTGAACTTCGACAGAAATTGGACTCCCCTCAGCGTCGGGAAATTGCGAAACGTACTTTATCGCTGTGCAAACAAAGGGAGGATGAGACAGTGGCGCAATTTCTGAGACGCCTAACTCCTTTGGTGGATGCGACAAATTCGTCATTGACCGGACATTCGTAAAGAGAAAATTTGCGAGGAATTTTTGGACAGATTAAAGCCAAACATAAGCTTTCTTATTCGTCTAGTGGGACTGTCACGGGCAAAAGATTTGGACTTGGTAAGAGCACAGGCAGAGGAGCTGGAAGCTTTACTGTTGATGAACAAAGGTGATGAAGCATCACGCCTCTCTCAGGCAGTCCATGCGCTGAGCAATCAGTCACCACAGTCGAATTGGTCTACAGAAGCGAACCCGAACAATGACCGTGCTGGACAATGGTCGTCAGGCAACAATGTACGTGGGTTTAGACCTTTTTCTGGATCAAATGCGACGAGACAACAAAGAGGAAGAGGAGGACGAGGCCCCTCTCGCAATTGGGGAGGAGGCCGCCAGGAGCAATTTAGCCAAAGAAACTGGTCAAGCAACCCTCGATGCCATTATTGTGACTGTGCTGGACATTTTGCGTACAATTGCCATCAACGCCGTGCCAATTTCAGAGGAAATTCCAACCAATCGTTCAGTCAAGGAAGATGGTCAAATCAGCAACCTCGCCAATCTCAGGGACAATGGCAAAATCGGCAGAATCCTGTTAACATGATGGATGTTCCAAACTCTTCCAACACTTCACCAGGATCAAAAGGATCCTCTAGTGAATCCCCAGCCTGCGGGCGGGAAATAAAGACAAACATTCCCAAAACGTCAAATTGGGAACGGCCAAGCGTACGATCGAAAGTCGCTTCCTTAATGTTCATTACATTTATGCTTGTTGGAATGACTTTGCCCTTTACTAATGCTAATATGCCCCATCTACCAATGCATCCTCTTGTCTGTCAAACCCAAAATGGAGGGAAAGTTTGGCAATTGCCGGAAGTGACTGGCTGTTCAAAGCTGTCAATTGATCATTCGAAAGCACCTGTGGTTCGAACTTTCGATGTCTTTTCGCCAAATTTATTTGAGCACTCGGCTGATGCTTGGGCTTGCCGAAAAGTAAGAAAATCCGTGCGTAAGTACACTTCAATCACCAATGTTCCGATCTAAGAGTCTCTTGAGCCACTTTTGTTGCAAATAACTCCGAGTGAATGCAAAGAAATGGCCGAAAATGGAAAGTGTAGCTTAGGCCTACTCATTAATGACTCGGGACTCTTGCACACTGATATGAAATTGGATTTGTCACCCGAATGTGGTTAATTGGCTCATTTAGTTGGTCAACTGTCTCAACTGAAAATTGTTATCTTTTTAAGACTAAAATTATGTCACAACATGGTAGCACAGTTATGCAAAGTCCCTCGGGTCAGTGAACAAGTGCCAATTTAAGGCAGGCCAATGTGAGATGGAAGACAAGACATTGCTCATGTGGGATACCAACACTACCCGTGCCTGTGAATTTTCGAAAATTGGCACATGGAAAGGACTACAACTTGACAATATTTGGATTTCGGATGAGGTCAGTTTTCGTTTGACATTTTTGAACAACACAAAGAAAGTCAACTCATGTGGTCTGAATTTGATAAAATCGGAGGAAGGATTTGCTGTACAAGACTTGCCTTCCGACGATAGCAACGAATCCTCAAAGAGAAGCAGAAAGACGAGATCACTTGAAAGTTGGGTCACCGAATCGGAAATGAACTCCAAATTGGGCTATTTGGATGAACAAGTAAGAGAAATGCTGACTCTTTCCTTTTCTCAGACATTAAATCGATTTGTGATTATATGTTGGAGACGAGAAGATGGGCAGCGACGGCACTTCTCTCAGATTCAACAACCTTTGCCAGAAAATTATTCCAATCTGGTAAACTGGTGGCAAAAGTGCGGGCCTGAATTGATAAAAGTGTGGCCATGTGCCGGTGTTTGCTAATGTCACATTTTGCACCGCCCCTTAGTCTCAGCGGACTCCGAATTCGAATGCTTTGACAAAATTCCAATTAAATTCCGAGTGAAGGACAACAAAAGAATGGCATTTATTGACCCAAGGACAATGATTTTGAGCTCCGACGCGAGACTGGCACCATGCTCAGAATACCGCAAACAGCTCATTTTTGTGCGTGGTTCTCTTTATGAAGTTGATCAAATCGATGCTCAGGTCAAACAGGTGAATGCCAATCGCATTGACGGTTTCAGCCTTAATCTGTCATTGGCACCGACTTATGCTCGCCATTCCTTTCTTCACCTTGCCCTAGTGAATGTGTCTGACTTTATTGGCCAATTTTACGACGCCAATTTGGCAAGAGAAAGCAATTTATCTCCCGTCCCCTCTCCCGTTTTTTGCTCTTCCCGTCGCGACATTAGCTTTTTGCGGCGATGAATCTCCCCTGTCGCTCGGGAGAAAAACGTTTTTGCCTTTTTTCCCATTAGCTCGCCGCTGTTGTAACATTTAAAAAAATAAATTGCACAGACTTTTTGATCCGGTTTGGATTAATGATTAGAGACGAATACGTTGGCAGAGGAACAACACGACGCATGACTTTTGGTGGAAACAAAACGCAGAAAATTGTGAAATCTCCAGCACACCTCAATATGATGGATCTGAATGCATCTGTAGATTTTGGCAACGAAATTGAGCTCAGTCCCGTTAAGCTCATTGAACCCGCCCAAACCCAGGCATACAAAATCGCAGGAAAACGAAAGAGACCGGTAAAAAGGGCTCGCTTCAGTTTTCGGGCGCCAAAAGTACTCATTGGGTTTTTAGTAGCTTTTCTTCCCAATGCTTTTGCAAATCCCGATGTGAATAACCAAATTTCAATTCAATTCACTTCTCCTTCAATAATTTATCTGCTTATCATTCCATTTCTGATTTTTATCACTATTTCAGTACTGCTCTGCTCAAAACGGAATTCAGACCTTCCAATGCTCCCAAATCTGAATGCGATTTCGCCGCATCACGCCGTGGTGCAGACATTGATTAATTCCACACCCGTCCGCTGCTTAATGAACACTGGCGCCAGTTTGACTGTTGCACCACGATCAGTTGCGGATGAACTCAATTGTCGAACATTTTCATCTGATCTGGAGGCAATGAGTGCCTCAGGCCATGTCATTCGCCTCAAGGAATATGCTCAGGTGAATTTGAACATTGCTGGGTACACAGTCCGTTCATTAATTTATTTTGTGGATGATTCCGAATTTACTGTGGCCCGGGATTACAGTGTAATTGTCGGTTAAGATGTCTTTGAAAAATTGCCCCCAATAAAATTCGATCATTTAAACGGGAAATTTTTTGTTGGGGACAACGAATCCAAATTGTGCTATCGTTCAATTCTTTTACTAAACGATTTGCGCGTGTCGGCAGAGAAAAACACACTCATTCCGGCCGACTCCCAAATATTGGTCGATGCTTCAATCGAATCATCCCCAAACCCAAAAAATTCATTTTGCATTGATCGCCCTGACATAAGTCTTATTAAGAAGGGACTGTCAGTCATTAATAGTGTCTCGCCTGCGGGCCAGAAACAAATAAAAGTGGCAGTGGTCAACCCAACCATGGAACCAAAATGGATTTGGAAAGGAACACATTTGGCCTTTGCCAATGAATTGTTGTGTGACCGAAATGGACTTTTAAGGGAAAACAGCACAAAAGAAATTCTTACCCTTATTTCTGAACGAAAGAAAATGGAAATTGACCCAACATTTGTAGTCGACTTTTCTAGGGCCATGGTCAAAGACAAAGATTTGGAAAAGCTGAAGGCATTAATCGAAGAATTTTCAGATGTTTTTAGCAAATTCAGGTACGATCTTGGACTTTTCACAGCCGCTGAGCATCACATCACAACCACAACTGAGGAACCAATCGCATCTGCGCCAAGACGAATGCCGTACAAATACAAAGAGGAATTGAAGAAGCACATTAATCAGCTTTTAGAAGCAGGAGTCATGGTTGAGTCTGACACCCCATGGGTAACTCCAATTGTCATTGTACAGAAGAAGGACGGTGGAATTCGTCCTTGTTTAGACTTTCGCAAACTCAACGAAGTTACAGTGCCCGACAAATACCCTCTCCCACGCCTTGATAGCATCATGGAAAGGGTTGGAAATTGCCAATTTTACAGCTCTCTTGACTTGGCCAGTGGCTATTTTCAAATTAAATTGAGTGAAGAAACGTCAAGAAAATGTGGAATTATAACTGAAGACAAAGTGTACCAAATGATTACGATGCCATTTGGGCTGAAAAATGCAACTGCAGCATTTTCGAGGGCCATGGCTATCGTTTTGTCTGGATTGGAGGATACTTCATTGGCCTACGTTGATGATGTGCTCATTTTCACAAAAAGTCCGAACTTTTCAGAGCACTTAACGGCGGTAAGGAAAGTTTTGGAGCGTTTTCGGCTTTATAATCTGAAACTTAGCCCGAAGAAATGCATTTTTGCCTCAAATGAGATGAATTTTCTTGGATTTGTTTTAACAGCTGAAGGTTTTAAGCCAAGCTTAAGTCGAATCGAAATTCTCAAAGAAATGCCTGTGCCTTTAAATGTTAAAGAGGTAAAAAGAGTGCTAGGACAGGCAGGCTTTTACAGACGGCACATTGAGAACTTTGCAATGGTCGTAGAGCCATTGCTGAAGCTTACGAGGCAAGGCAATAAATTCGAATGGGGCAGGGAACAGCAAAAGTCTTTCGACAAGATAAAAGAACTACTTACTCAAGCCCCGAGTCTAATTTTTCCAGATTACGACAAAGCATTTCACATTTTCACTGACGCATCATCGACTGGACAAGGAGGAGTTTTAATGCAAAAAGATGACGTGACGGGCACATTTTCTGCCATTTCCTATTGCAACAGGACCCTCTCTGCTGCTGAGAGGAAATGGCCGGCAGTTCACCCTGCCTAACCAAGGTGCTGATCACCGGTGATCGCCGCCAGCTTCGCGTCCACTTGCCCTCCCTGCCGATCGCCATCCGTGAGGACTTCGGCATGGACACGGTCATCCAGAACCTGGATGTGGCGCGAGGGACGGACGTCACAACATTGTCGGTCTGCTTTCGCTCACACTCTGCTCTCGTCCGCTGCACGGAGGCCGGTTTTACAAACCGCACGGCGAGCAGTTGACACCAGGACGCGACGACTCCGAGCGGGCGCTCATGACCGACCAAACGGCATTCAAATTGCCGAAAAAGGGAGTCCCCCTCATTTTAGTCCATCAGAACACGCCCGCACAACGCGACGAAGTCTCCACCTCTTCGGCCAATCCGGGCCAAACCGACACAGCGATGAGAGCCCTCTGGCGTTTGGCGCGGGCCTTCCCCGGCACACTCATCCGCTGCATTTGCTTCTACGCCGCCCAAGCCCTGGAGATCGAACGGTTGGTGGCCCAACAAGAGCACTGCCAATTACAAATTGATTTCGGGAATTCTTTATTTTGAGGACAAGGGACTCCCTCCGAGGATATATGTCCCAATTTCGTTACGTGGACTCATTTTTGAATCATTTCACTCGTCTCTTTTGGGTGGTGGTCATTTGAATTACAGGAAAACAATTGCCAAGTGCAAAAAATATTTTTGGCCCAAAATGTACTCTGACGTTTTAACTTGGGTCAAATTGTGTGTCACCTGCCAATTGAGACACAATCCAACACCCGCGTACCGGGAAGAGATGCTCATGGTGCCAGCCAACACACTTTTTGCCAAAGTTGGGCTGGACTTGGCCGGCCCCTTTCCAGTCACTCAAAAAGGGAATAAACACATTTTAAATATCGTGTGTTGGTTCACCAAATACGTGATTTCTGTCCCGGTCCCCGACACAAAAGCACAAACAATTGCCCACGCTTTTCTTACCAATTGTTACTTAAAATACGGTGGTTGTGTTGAATTAATCACCGATAATGCCTCTGCCTTTACTTCCGAATTTTTCAGGGAATTTTGCTCCATGCTTTACATTGACAAAAAGTATGCCTGTCCTCATTGGAGTCAAGGCAATGCGTCAACTGAACGCACTTTTCGGACATTTCACAACATCTTGGCCAAATACATTTCGAAGACTCAGCCCGACTTCGATGAATTTTTGGATGCTGCCAATTTTTGCTACAACACGTCAGTGCATGCTTCAAAATGCGTCGGTTTTCCTCACACTTTCTCTGGCCCATTCTTGTTCTCTTCTCATCATGCTTTTACATCCCATCCCCAAACCGGAATCGTTTGGGGTTCGGGGCTTGGTCAAAGGGCCCTTGGCTTTTCCCCATTCCCTCCCAAACTCCATCCGGGATAAACGGTGCATAGTGCGTCAGCTCAGCGTAAAATGAAGGAACAATATGACAAAAAGGCAAGGCCACAGCAAATCACAATTGGTGACCGAGTGCTGATCAGAAACTACGACGGACGGGTAGGAACATCCAAAAAATTTCAATTACCATGGCGCGGAATTTTTCGGGTTATCAAAATTGAGGGCATTTATGTTACTGTGATCAGTTGCACTTCGCCAAATTCGAACCCAAAAAGACTTCATTTAAATCAAATCAAAAAGTGCTTCGAAATTTTGGGCCCCCCGTGCACTACGCCAATGCAACCAATTGAAGAGCAAAAGTGCCTTGAAAATACACCAAGCGTGGAGGAAGTCAGTTCGGAAAGGTCTGAAATTAGGAATGAAATGGACCCCGAGTCCCGAAAAGATGAGAACTTAGACCAAATCCAAGCCCGAGGGCCGGAAAAAAGACCAGAAATTGAAGCCGAGGCGGAGAAAATCAATAAAAAAACGAATATGGAACCAAGAAAGTATGACCTTAGAAAAAGGACGAGAACTTGGAAAGATTTAGTAAATTATTGAAACTAAATTGATTATTTTCAATTTATTTTTTCACTTTGTTTTTTCCTCTCTTCCCTTCACTCAATCAAAATCAATGTCATCCAAATTAATAATGGTATCCTTTTCTTTTGTTTTCTTTTGTGGCACATGCCCATCTTTCTTTTGTCTCGCTCTTTGTTCCCGCTTCCGTGCCGCGAGCTCTGCGAGACGGTTGGCATCGGGTTTTTGCCGTTTTCCGGAACCATCATGCTTTCGCCAGGCCATGGTGGCACGTTCGGAAGCGACCAAGGACCTGCAATTTTTTTTCCTATCTATTTATGGTACACAAAACATGAGATTTACTGAGTCAATTGCAAGTACTCGGTCTCCTGCTGCTTGGTGAACCGATAAGCCTCGCGATCCTTGCAACTGCACCGAGTCCATCTTCCCACCTCTGAATTAGGCAGTTAACATTTTCTCTATCTTTTACAAAATCGGACCCTTGAAACGTGCCACTGAACGTGGACTTTGAAATTCAGCCACAAGGCAAACAGAAGGGCCAAGGTTGATTCCGGAATGGAGCCCCACGGTGAGAATAGCCTCCCCTGGCTTCTGCAACTGCATTTCGAACGGAATTCCGGCATCTCGAAATTGGGCAGGCGAGAAAAGATACGAAATGTGTCCAAGTGGATTGGCACACTTCGCCCACTGAGCACCAAACAACCGCTGACCCAGCTCGCGCACTTTGCCCTCGAGCTCGGCCGCCACAAAAAACCACAACTAATTGGGAAGCCAAAAATGCAGGAGAAACAAAACCGAATATGAACTTTTGGAAAGGGACCAAAATTAAAATTCAGGTGGTAAGAGTGCTCTTCCTCCCTATGCATACAGAAAGCGGACGTGCCGATTGGAGCGCAGATGCCGCGGATCACGAAAGCGTCCTCAGGCGGTTTGCTCTTAATCCACGCATTTTTGCTTAACAACCAGGACCAGAGAGGCTAACCATTTTTTTATAAATTCCAGATAGAGAACCCATGAGACTGTAGATACGGCCATAAAGCCCGTCGACATCCTTGACGGGTGGAGCTGTCCATTCGGCCCCATAAAAAAAACAATTTGGCTTGGGCCCCTCAACAAAAGCATTAAAAAGCCTAAAAATAACAGTTCTATATTCCCCTCTCCTTTTCCTAAATTACCCCTCATAATCAGCTTCATTTAGATCAGTGGGGTGGATCACTTCCTTCCCATATGAGGGAATGGACAAAAAGTTGCCAATTTTGTGCTGCCGCGGTCCCCAACGATCACAACAAAAGGCAGAAAGTGAACCATTTTGTCGTAACAGCACCGTCTTGGACACTGAGACCGAATGCTGGAGCAGTTCGGACGGCTCATCCACAAATTCGGTGTCACTAATAGTCTGGCGTGGGATTTTGCGGGGTCACAGTCTGCAACAATCCCGCATTTTTTGGAAATTGCGGATTTTTGGGATTATCCCGCGGGATCCTTTCCCGCTGATTTTGTTTACGATCTCGCAGAGGGATCCGCAAATTTAATTTTTCGAGGGATACTGTAGGATCCGCACTGTATTTTTCGAAAATTTCAAATGTCATAAACGAATATTTAATAATATTTCTCATACTTAAGACCATTTTCCAACATTCTCGTCCAAAATTTATTTCCTGGCTTTTTCAATTCGGGTCATATCTCAGGCGAAAGCCCTAATCAACCATTATCGGGTTTTAGTATATCCGGGGTAAGGCTTGAGACCGATAACCTGTAGGGAAGTCAATCGTAATACCAAAGTCGCTGTTTCGAGTCCCTCCCAGGAAATTGACTAAATCATTTAGCATATACAAGGAGATACAGCAACTTAGAAATTTTGCAACTAGTGTAACAGAAATCTTTTTTGCCTAACCCTTGGTTTTCCTTTAACTAGACAAAATTGGTCATTTTTTCTTTTTTATATTTAAATCTAATTTATTGAAATTCCAAAAAACAAAAATTATTAAATTGTTTTTTTTTCCTCCAATACATATACAATACATAAATATTTATCAATTTGATGGGAATAGTTGATGCAAACTTGCTGAAAATAATTTAAAATTTAATTTTTTTCAAAAACTCTTTTTTCAACCCGTAATTTTTTGTTGAGCATCGAAATTTCATAGGAATGTTTGTCAAACTCGGCGGCATCGGCAACTGATTGGGCAAGTGTTTGCTCACAAGTGAGTTTGATGCGTTCAACCTCAAGTTGCGCGCACGGACCAATGAACGCATCTGACAAAAATGAGTTAAAAAAAAATTATGATTTTTTTCTCTTCGTAAAAAAAAATTTAATTTTTTTTCAATATAAAAAATTGTACGAACTGCCATGATATCAATTGGCTTACTCTACAAATGGTGTTAAAAAACATATGGAAAGTTGGATACAA